>JADFUC010001170.1:0-86857 GCA_019722365.1 Lithospermum erythrorhizon
GCAAGACAGTAAATTCTATTTTTATATGGCCTCATTTGTTTGATTCGAGCCACACACTTCTTTTTGAACTATGCTGCCATACCTTTGCCACGAACATCATCTCAGAAAGTACTCCCTTTACTAATAACACCGCGGGAGGTCGGTTGAGGTAATTGAGGTAGTTTATAGAAATTGCCCCTGTTGTCGAGCAATCATGTATTGCATCTATTACCCTTGAAAGGGATTTTGACTTAGTTTTGGGAATTTAGATTGCCGGGGAAAACACCATGTCAATAAATTGTCAGCCACCAAAAAGTAGCGAGACATCGGTGTGTTTACTAGCCCCGGGAGCAGGCCCGAATTACGAGTCGTCGTGACGCAGAAGTTTACCATCTTGCTTGATCTCGGTTCAGTTACCGAACAACGCGGACGATTGGCCTGGGTTTTGCAACGGATTTGTGCCAAAGACGCCCAAGCTTGAAAAATGTCCGGATTGCGAGAGAATTTGAGGATGCGTTTTCCGAAAGATTTGCTGCATCACTCCCAACGTAGAGATTGAATTTTTCGGGACGTTGGTAATGAACGCTCCAATATCGGCGGCACCGCATTTAACGGCTCCCCAACAGAGTTGGCGGAGTTGAACACGCCAGCCGCAAGAGTTATCGATAGCGGGCTTATCAGCCGAGTTATTCTCCCTTGGGGCGCCCAAGCATTGTTCATCAAGAAGAAGGACGAACGACGAGGCTTTGTATTGACATCGCAATTGAACAAAGTGACTATTAAAAATCGCACCGCTAAGCCATGATCGGGTGACCTTTCGATCAACCGAGGACGAAAGTTCTTCGAAATTGATTGCTGGTCGATATCACCAAGAAGGATTAAGGAAGATGATATATCAAAATCGGCCTTCTAACAAGATACGCATACCATGCTCCTTGGTGATGCTGTTCATTTAAATTGCCCCAATGTTTTCATGGACCTGATGAACCGTGAGCTGGAGTTCTGGATAAGTTTGTGGTTGTATTTATTGATTTAACATCTTAATCTATTCTAGGAGCGAAGCTGGGAACACATGACGAGCATTTCCTGAGAAAGTATCGAAATCTACGGTAAACAAGCTTGTACGCAGTTTTCAAATCAGGAATTTTGGTTGGGAAATGTACAATTTTGGCCATTCATAGGCGCAAGGACCAACAAAAGTGCTGCCGGGATGAATTGGGAGAGGCCTTCGCGCGCAATCGAAAGTAGAAGTTTTTTGCTTACCGGTATTATAGGAAGATTCATACAAGACTTTTTCGCTAATCGGGCCGCCTGATGACCAAGCTGACAAGTAGTGGCGTTCCATTTAGTGAGGCGGCAGAGTATGCCTGTTTCTGAGCCGGAAGAGTGAGATTGACTAGACCACCGAAGGCTGACACTACCGGGCCGTGGAACGAGGGTATGCTGTGCACAGCCGATGCTTCACATCGTGGGGTTAGCTGGCAGACATCCAAATGGGAAGGTAATCGTGATATGCTTTCGACAATTGAAGAATCATGAGAAGAATTATCCTACCATGATTTGAAGTTGGCCGCGATGAGCCAGCTTTGAAAATTTGGAGAGTTTGGGTATTACCACGTAGTGGTACCGAACTGAGACAACAAAGTGGACATTGAAATGACCACGATGTAACGATTAAATATCAACCGAGAAATGCATGGATGCTTTTAAGCCAAAAGGGGGCGTAGCTGGTACCAAAGAGCGGCTTGAAACAGATTGGGTGTGAAGCCTGAGGTCGAGGTGGACGGATCCTTATTCTGGCATATGAAAGTTGAGACCAGACATAGATAAAATAGGAGAAATGCAAAAGAAAGATTTGTATTAGTCTCGATCGAGGAGAAAGAGGGAGGTAAACCCGAAGCGGGCGTGACGGTATTCTGCGATTGGGGAGTAGCGAGCGGTCAAGGCCTCACCTCGCCGACCCAAAAAGCAGGATCTGACGAAGCCGCAACGCTCATATAATACGCATTGCAGTGCTCCAGGCAAAGTGCCGCCTCGAACCGACACCCTACCGACAATCATGCGGTTTCTCTCGTCGGGTCGTGTCAGAGTAAGACCGACGCCAATCGGCGACACTACCATACCGACATCTAAAAACCGAGACTACGTGGAGATAGTTACTGAAAGCCCGGTTGGGGTTCGGCACCGACACCCAACCGACAACAAACATTTTAATTTCTTTTGATTTATTTTATTACCCGACAACGCATTCCACACTTTATTTAATTAATTTATTTTGATTTATTTTATTACCGACACCGACACTCTATTTTATTACTTTCATTTTGATTTATTTTATTACCTATCTCTACCGACACCACATAATTTATAATACCGACAATATTTTGAAGATCGACACAAAACCGACACCACATACATACACAAAACCCGACGCTACCCGACACCCGACCGACGACAACCTGGTAAATTTTCAAAAAAATTATTGTGAAGCGTAGATGCCGCAACATTTAAACTGCCGCAAAATTCACAAAAATACCCAAGCACCGTGGCAAACAATATACAAAAACATCAAAATAATATAAAACATCAAAAACAAAATATCAACAACAACATAAAATCAAACAAAAATAATAACACAAAATACTATCTAAAATTTGAACAACAATATATAAACATCAAACAAAATAATAACACAAACAATATCCAAAATCATCAACACAAACATCAAAATTATAACTTTTTCTTTGGATAATTTTCCCTACAATAAAAAAAAACGAACGTAACAACATTATTATCAAGATAAAAATTAGATAGACATAAAAATCTAAATGCAACAAAATTCAAATAAAATAATTAAATAGACATAAAATATAACAAAATAATTACCTCAAACAATTTTCCTACTAAATGAAACAATATAAAGGTTGTTGTGAGATAATAATACTGATATCAAACAAAAAAAAATAATACCAAATTATTTCCCACAAAGTTAAAACAATATAAGAAAGTTTAGTAGCCATTATTATAAAAATTAAACAAAATAATAAGTAAATTATAATCATGTTGAAATTGTGAAAATTAAAATGTAAAAAATATAGTGATTATGTGATTAAGTGTTTATATAAATGAACGGAATTGTTATGAAATTTAGACGACCGACGCCGACCGACAATCCTAATCGATACCATACATATAAAATATTTTAAAATTCCCGCACTTTATTTTTAGCGGGAATCTGAAAATTTTGGAGACCGACGCTACCCGACACTATACCCCACACCCGCTTTGAATAATATGTTGCTAATGCACTCCGACACCTAATCTCACACACCTAACCGACACCATTCCTTCTGTATAAATGCCACAATTGATTATTTTATCCTTACGAACATTCAATAGCCCTAATAATACCAAGGAACGAATAACGTACTACTTCACAGCATTATCATATACTTGTTCTAAACACAAACACTTATCAAACCATACAAATAATCTCTAAAAACAAATAGTATTTCTTCTAAATTTGCAACTCAAAGTTGAAATGAATAATATCAGAAGTTCTTACTACATCGATTATATATTACACGAAAAACTTGAAAATAAAAATATTGATCCTACTCTTCCTGGCCGCCTCACTAGTATTGCTCCGAATAGCTTCCTCCGAGTTTAAATCGCATGTGGTTACCCGACCGCATCGCGAAGATCACTATCGCCGTGTCCCGAATCATCTTCGTGAACAAATTGAATATCCTTCTCGCAACGATAAACAACATCGCTCTCGACGGATCCACGTTAACAAAGTGGCGTTAAGTCGCTCCTTCGAAAGATAATATCTTCAAGATTTAAAGCCGACATCAACATTTTGCATACAGTCCAATCAACTAAAGCTTCTAGCATTCGTTTTCATTGCAACGCACCAATCGCTTACGCCTCTACCGAGATGTAATAAGGTGCAAGATAATTTTGTTGCTACCAAGGACGCTGTGATAAACGGGTCATCCTGGGAAGCTCGCTCTTGTGTTTGATTTGAACCATTCCGCTCGATGTACTAAGATCCACCCGACATGGCCAAACCAATAACACTTGAAGAGTACAACTTTATCACTGCAAGAGTCGCATTTAAAATTCCCAAATTCTTCTAGACCTGCTAATAATCAACATGGTCATCATCATCGTGAAAGTAGAACCTTTAACACACACCGCTATTGTAGTGCTCTTGTTACGATCACTCGCCACGTCAGCAGTACCCACGACGACAGCCCTTTGCATCAAGTAATTCTCAGTAGTCGGACCACTCGTGTTGTCCCGAGGCGCCAAGAATCTATATTATTCGCATATGGTTGCGAAACCATTTAATGAAATTTAAGCCTCCACTTCGTGATTTATTTATTCTGGCCAAACGAGGTCGCAACTCTTCAATCAAATCACGGTACATCCTGGGATATGTTATTTGTTTAGCTAACTATTATAATAATATACAATTCATTTTTATTGAACATTAAATATACACTTACCGAATATATTCTCAGATTGGTGCGTCAGACAAAATATACGTGACGCGCCGTCGTATTGTTCAAGGGTCATAAATGTCGAGAGCCACTTCAAACGCGCCACCGGGTAACGAACACCGCGTGGACGATCTTCCGGTTCATTTGGCACGCCTGCGGCCTCCCAGATCCATTGCCTGTTTCCTTCCTCGAAGTACACATTGAACGTAAGTTTGAAAACCTCTTTGCCTAATTACGCCGCATATCAACCCCTCTCAACAAGTGCCTTTGCCTTACCCATTTTCTTCAATCCCCCCAAGAACTGAAACATGTAAGCAAGAAGCAAATAATTAGATAGATAAACCACCTCAACATATTAATAAAGTCAACACTTCACCCACTCAAACGGGTACATCCATCTATACCGCACAGACCTCCATTAAGCCGCTTCATAAGTGCAAATGGTTGCAGTGCTCCCTCACATCAAAGAACACTGTGGGAATATTGTCTCCATCTTCGCGAATTATCTTCAACACATACGTATGAGCCTCCATACCCCACATAAGAGTTGTTGATGAAATATCGCGAAGAAAACACCACTGTTATGGGCTTCATATCTTATCGGGCAAGCACACCAAGCTCCCACAGAAGTACTCGCATTAATAATATGTACATCGACTTTTCACTGAAAGTTCACATTTCGAGCACATCTCAAATGTTTGAAGCCAGACTCCATCGTGTAATTCCAGGCGCCAAGTAACCAACTCCCAAACTCTTCTCAGGTCGTGTTACAGATAAAGGCTTTGGTTTTGGATTTCCCCACGACCTCATGCATATGCAATCAGCCTCTGAATAATGAGTTTCAAGCGTCAATCTCTGCCTGCTCATTATCTTTCATTTTTCCTCGAACACTACCATACAGTTCTCACCCATTGCTTCTCAGATGCATTTAAGCCGGCTGCTGGTGGTTCGATCTTGTTTGTTGACCACAACTCAAATCCTGCACATACTCGCACCGACGCCCATACCTCCCCAAACCCCGACACTCAACCCGACACAACCCCACTTCAAACCCTCGACACTTTAACACCGACACTATACCCACACTCCACCCACACCCGACAGACACTAATTTTACGTAATCGACGACAAACATCAACAAGTTTTATACAACCTATAAAACAAATCAAAACCATAAACACAAATCAAACTATAAAAACATAAAAATATCCATAAATCAAACCATAAAAGATAAAAAATATCCATAAATCTAAATAAAACATAAACACAAATCAAACCATAAAACATAAAAATATCCATAAATATCCATACATAACAATCATTCAAATATCCACAAAACATCTAACGCCTGGGGCTCACTACTGGTCCGCATGGGTCGGGCTCATTAACGGGATCCGAAATGGGAGGCTATGGATTCGAAGTGACGGTGGGTACACAACTCCTGGAGCCTAAGCTCCGGGCGGAGTGGATGAAGAATGGACGCAAATCAGCCTCCGCATTTAGTCCCTGCTGCATCGGCCGGGAGGACGAATGCAGCCTATCATGCTAAAGCAGCCTCATATAACCGAACATCAGATGCAGCTGGCCACTCGATTCTGAGGCCCGCACCTTTCCTCGAAGGTTTTGCTCGCTGACTCGACAACCGACGGGCCGCAGACATCTCATGGGCTTGAGTTGAAATTACTGACCAAGATCCATCAACATTCACTATGGGTAAACTGCCTGTCTGACCTCGCAGTCGGTTCCCAGATCCACAATCCCTTGTCCCACGGAGCCTTTAATGGATCCAAGTCCGCCCCGGCACTTCTTGTGAACAAGACCGCTGCATCATCCTCGGCCATGTAAAACATAAGCATCGAAATATAAATAACGTTTTAAATTTACTGTATAAAAATTTAAACTTACAAAGCAGCTTCCACTGGTTGTAGAATTCCCCGCCGGTTTGTCGGTCGCTTTGTCCTTCTTCTTGTTAAGATCGAGACTAATATTCAATAGTAAAATACATACTTACCTCTGCCCATTGAGCCTCTCACGAAGTGCCCTCGGGCTCCCCTGTGAACGCTCGAAGAAGTTCCATCGTGCCCGCCAACAGAGTCAGCCTGGCTTCGATTCTTTTGGGAGATCGACTGCTGGTCATCCCCGACACCGCATTCCCGACATACTTCTCCCAAACAAATGTGGTCCCGATCCAATCGTGAGCAACGGAGCCCCAGCGAGAAGCGGCCCGGATCGCTTCACCGCGCCCGCAGGGCGACAAGGCTTCCTTCAGAAGAAGATCTCGCCACCTCTTTCTTGTTCGAAGCCTCCCCAAAGCCGTCCGGCATATGCAACGCCTCGAATCTCATCGATCCTAACAAATACAAAATTGTTAGTCTAATTTCACAATTCAAAAATCACAAACTTTATATTTAACATTTACCAAAAAGCATCTATACCATCTTTCACGCTTTGATCCACATCTTTATAATGGTGGCCAGATCTTCCACCGTTCCTTATTTGTTCTCGAAGAACCTTTTCACCCCTACCCCAACAAGCTTCTAACATAAACAAACGTATTTCATTAGATACAAAATGATAAATATAAATATTAATAAGACAAACTCAATAAATAAAATGCACTTACGCCTCCTCAAAGCATTGGCAACCATCCTTCCGCCCCAAGCAGCGAGATGACGGGGTCGCTAGCTCTCCTGACTCTCGTCCATAAGGTCGCCATCACTCAACCCCGACTCGCCGATGTATTCGTCATCGCCGCTGGCTGACGACAAAGGCTGACTATCGCCCTCAGGCTGCCGCTAGATGTACGCCTTTAGTCGACGTGGCCGGGCGGATACGGGACGACGGCCAGCGGATACGACGACGCAGCTCGCAGCCTATCGCCCCGGGTCCAAAAGAAGCGTAGTTCCGCCTACGTTGCGGCACGGGCCCGCACCGGGCCTCCTCGATCACAAGTGTCCGGATGGCTGCCCCTAAAGCCTCTTCAATCGGCCCTCTCTCCTCCCTCCTCTGGCCGCACACTTTTTCGCCCTAGTTTTACCCCTTCACGGTGAGCCATAAAACGCGCTTTTCAAAATTCAAATTCTATCAAAATTAAAACAATATCATTCAAATCAATTCAATTCGAACTAATCCACCCGATCCAATTCAAACAACATTCAAACTCAAATCTAATTCAAACAACATTTTATCTAATTCAAACAACATTCAAACTAATTCTTTATCATCTAATTCAATTCAATCTATTTAATCTCAACATAATTCAAATCAAATTCAAACTTAATCAAATTCACCAAACCAGGCCGGCTCAAATTAAACCAAATCTAATATAATTCAAACTCAATCCAATTCATGAACAATTCAATTACCCAATTCAACTAATTAAAAACAAATTAAAACCAAATAAATCCAATGATTCAATTCCCAATTCAATCCCTTAACTAATTAAACCCGAATTAAAAATGAATTAAACTTATAACTATACAAATTAACAAATTAAACGAATAAATCCAAAATAATAATTAATTAAACAACGTATTAAATTCTATAATTAATAATTAAAATTAAACCAATTATGTAACAAACTAATTAAAATAATAAACAAAAAAACGAATTAAAAGAAATTGTATCATAATTAAACATATAATAACAAACAATAAAACATACAAGTACTATAAAATAAACAATTAAAACATTAAACCAAAAAACGAAAAAACCCAGACCTTTTTCTCTCAAGTGGGCGCGCGGGGTCAGCGGCAGGCTGGGGCTGTGGCGCTGACATGCCGGGGCCTAAGTTGACTGTGAGGTTTGGGGGACTACGATGGAAAAAAACTATTTTTTTAAGAAAGCGTCATGCAAGGCTTCAAGAAATACCACTTGATTTTTTTAAATTAAGAAAGTTGTCCCGACACTACCCTACACCACACCTAATACACAAAAGGCCCACATAAAAAAACCGAATTTAAAACGACACCGAATCGGCTGACTATACCGACACCACGGGGGCGCTTCTGGCCATTTCACCCATGACACCATGTGCCTGCTTAAGAGCTAGATGATTCGGGGAAGTACAAAAATGTACCGAATTTAAGGGAGAACTATTGCGGTCGGGAATGAATAAATAAGAATTGCCGATTTTGTAAATAAGTGCTTAATTTGCCAACGTGTCAAGATTGACCATAACCATCCGCTGGGTCGCTACAACCGGCACGATACCCGAATGGACGGGAGTAAGATCACCATGGACTTTGTGTTCTGGGCTTTCGAACCTCGAAAGAAATGACGGGATTGGGTAATCGATGACTATCTAAGACCGCTCATTTTCTACCTATTAAATCAACCGACGGACGGTTGGCCAAGATGTGAGCGACCAAGCTACAGACTACATGGGCGCCGGAGAATACTGCTCGATGGGGACGCAAGGCTCACTTCGTTTTGGGAGGCTTCCAGGAGGCATCGGGGACGGCGTCAATTTGAGTACCGCTGCTTCATCCTTAGACGGACGGATTATCCGGGAGAACATTCAAACGTTGAGGACATGCTACGAAGCCATGGTTATTTCTCCGTAGTTGGGATGAAGAAGCCGTCAAAATGAAAGCCCGCTTTATAACAATAGTTTTCTGGAGATAAGATTGGATGGCACCGCTCAAGCCTTGTATGGTCGAAGGCGAGAACTCCGATATCTAGGCTATCCAAACTGGTACTTCATGCCACCAATTTTATAGTTTACGATATCTCACACATAATGATGCCACTTATGGAATCTTATTTGATCGAATACATAAAAAAAAAATAGGAGCTTATAGGCCCCATAACCCTGATCTGTAAATGGACACTTATGAGTTTTAAAAGAATTTTTACACCAGTACCAATGTTCCGTTGATACCATACACATTCACGATGTCTATCTCATAGTTGTTAAAAGTACTATTATCATGATCTAATATCTATTATGTGAAACTAATAATCTGATGTATATAAATGATAGTCCTATTAGTTTTTGATCTTCTTGATATAATAATATAGTGGTCAAAGATTATGATGTCGAGGCATTGCGGTCAAACTTCATCGAAGCGCTGCTTACGCCATCAGCGACGCACTTTCGCGAGCAAAATGAAATCCATCGCAAAATGTTACTCACAGCATTTTATGATGAGATTGATAGTGCAGGATCAACCTCTTCCACGCTGGGACGATCATGCACACACGCAAAACGTTTAAAGCATCCATATCGGAAACACAATCTCCCTTATCACAATCGAACGCCAACGAAGCCTAAATTACAATTGCTCCAGGTATTTACATCCAACCAAATACAAAATAATAGTTACAAATATAATTTTATTACAGTATAATAATGTTTTACATTTAGCCATCGAAGAAATAGAAAATTGCTTCTCGTGGATGATGATCGAAACTGACATTTAGCAAAGAACTGCAAACTTTGATGAATGCATCCAACAGAATTAGTTGATCTCCTGCACTTTCTTTTTGAATAAACTTTACTCCTTTGAACTTCCAACTACTCAGCTAATCTACTATCAAATATGTATCGCTAACTACATTAACATGATGCTTACGCGCATCTTATATTTTGCTTCTTATAAACCTTTGAACATAATCACCTAAGCTATCAATCGGCAAGCATAATCTAACGAGTAATGAATTTTATGTCCCCTCACATTACTGCAGATTTTCCACTAGTATTAAACTAAAAATGAGCATGGAGTATTATTGCAAATTTCCCCCAAGGGTACACTTACCTACGTAAAAATCCCACATTAACATTAACACGACGCTAACTACATTAACATGATGTTACGCGCATTTTATATTTTGTCTTTTTATAAACTTTGAACATAATCACCCACGCTACTAATCGACGCCATACTCAACTAAGAATGCACTTGCGCGACCGTTATTCGGACAGCATTTTTCACTAGTAATGAACTAAAAAAATGAGAGTATTATTGCAAATTTCCCTACTGGTACAATTCTACCATGAAAAATCCTACCTGATCCCTCGCCAAACTCACGATCATCCATGAAAATACTGAATTTTATTCAGCTAGACCATTTTTCTCCGGCTCAAACAATGTACTCTTCATTTTTCTAGTATTTTATTATGCAAAAACGTACCCACATTATGGTTTTTTTCTCAATGCAATATTCTTGTAGCAGACATATGTTTGCATGTCAAATTATTCCCTTTAGACAAATTATGCATGATTCAAGATTTGAACATTTTGATTTAAAGGAACACATTTACCAATGTAATAAAAAAAATGGCTAAACTTGGCTGTCTTGAAATTAACGAAGCAAGACAGTTGTTTGACGAAATGCCTTAAGTATGGTAGGGTTGATGAGGCTTTCGAGCTTTTTCGGGAAATGCCTGATAAGAATGTGGTAACTTGGGCAACTATGGTGTGGGGTTATGCTCGAAATGGATTTATTGATAAGGCGAGGATGATTTTCGAAGAAATGCCTGAAAGGAATGTGGTTGCTTGGACCGTAATGATCAGAGCTTATGCTGAGGATCGTCAAGTTGATGAAGCACTAAAGCTCTTTCGTGAAATGCCTGAGCGGAATGAGTATTCATGGAATGCTATTATCCAAGGGTGTTTGCTTGATAAGAGAGTGGATGAAGCTATAGAGCTCTTTTGGTCCAGGCCGTCAAGGAATACAATTTCTTGGACTATCCTGATTACAGGACTTGCAGAAAATGGGTTACTAGGATTGGCCAGAGAATACTTCGACCAAATGCCAAAAAAGGATATAGCTGCGTGGAATGCCATGATCACAGCTTATGCTGAAGAAGGTCTCATGGTTGAAGCGGACGAGCTCTTTAATTTGATGCCGATGAAAAATTCCGTAACTTATTATGCTATGATCAATGGTTTCTCGAAAAACAGGTCTGAAGCTGAAGCTTTCTGGTATTTGATTCTCATGCTGCGCAACCAGATCAGGCCCACTGAGGCTACCATCACCAGTATATTGATCTCATGTGAGAGTATTAGCAAGTTGCTACAATCTCATGGAATAGTTGTACGACTTGGATTTATGCGACAAACCTCGATTACTAATTTACTAGTGACGATGTATTCTAAGATTGGTGATGTTAGTTCTGCCCGAGTGGCTTTTGATGATATTCCAACAAAAGACGTTGTGTCTTGGACTGCCATGATATTGGCATATTCCAATCATGGTTATGCCAACAGAGCATTAGAAACGTTTGCTAGAATGTTTCGTTCAGGGATCAGAACCAGACCTAAGTTAATTTTGGGTACATTAGTCGTTGCAGTCACCTGAATCGGTCAAGAAAGGTCGGAAACTTTAATTCCATGGCATTTAACTTAGTCCCTAATGCAGGCACTACTCATGTCTTGTTGACATCCTTGGGAGATCCGGCTAGTAAATGAGGCAGTGAAAAGTGGTGCGCTCGAGATGCCCGCCGAACAACGTGATCGTGTTGTTCTGGTGCCACTCAGCGCTTGTAGGCTGCACGAGATGTTGAAGTAGCAAATCAGGTAGGTGACAAATTGTTCAACTAGAGCCTGATAAATCAGGGCCGTATATTCTCTTGAAGCACCTTACGCTGCAAGTGGTAAGTGGATGAGTTTGCACAAGTAAGAAAGAAGATGAAGGGAGAATAAAGTCAGAAAAATACTCATATAGTCGGATAGAAATTAACGGAAAGAGTCATAAATTTGTGGTTGGGATTGACTCATTTTTAAAGAGATCTCTTTGGCCCTTGATGCGGAAGATGAGCTACATAAATGATTCATCTATGGCATTAATGTAGACATAGTTGAGAGCATTCTGGCCCAATCAAGGAGGCGTTCAACAGATTATCCATAACATGATCTCTGCATCTTGCTTGTGACGATTCTTTTTAACAGATCAAAACTTCTCTTTGTCAAAGAATTGAAGCAGGATTGATCTTTACTACAACAACAGCATGCCCAATGCCTCTATAGAGCTGTGCTCGCCTAAGCGGTAGGGATAAGATAGCATGCACTTACCCTGTGACAAGCTAGTGATGGTCCAACATTTTTCTTGGGGAGAGGAAGAGTGTTAAGTAGTACTCTACTTAGCTTCAGTAAGTCAGTTCAGCCGAGGTCACTCGAGACTAATACGGAGACGACAAGACTCCTTGTTATTGTTTGATTAGTTCTCTCAATTCATTGGGATTCTCACACATATCGAAGTTCTACACCTTCGACCATACAAGGCTTTCGAATGGTGCCATCCCAAACCGTAATACTAAAACTTTCTTCTGACTAATGATAATCGTTTTCTTCAACAATACATATTTTATAGACTAGTCAGGAGAATAAATGGTTGTGAATAAATATTCTTCTCTTTAAGTATTCTAGATTAGTAATAATTACAATACTTTCACATATCGTTATAAGCAAAATCTTGTGGAGAGTAGCCTTCTAACTAATAATAGATCTAATGATTAACACAATAAGTATAGATATAATGAAATTAACTTTTTCGAATTACATGTCCTCGAGACTTAAGTTTTTGATACTATTTTTCAACACATAAATTTACTCCTTAAGACACAACACCATCCAATGGAGATGTTACATAAATAAAACATAATGAGTAATAAAGCGATAGTCAGAAATAATTGTCATTTTCTATAGCTTTACACTGCATATAATGTAACAAACCATCTATTGATATTTATTATTCAATTGAGTCACATGTTCAAACTTCAAAGATCAGTATTTGTACATGTGGCACGTTATATTATGATCAATTCTAATACTTTGTAATATTTTCCTCAAAAAGATATTATATTTAACCTGCACTATTATTATACTATTCAAAATAAATTATTCTAATTCAAAAGTTACTTGTAACATACGTGTTTAATATTTATAATTAGTAACCAATTTGTTAATACTTTACATGCTTGATTTCTCCAACGTGAATTATAATGAAAGATGCGCTTACTTTTCATGAATCCAGATATATATTTCAAATACACTTTAACATGAAAAGTATATATGCTGCATTTTAATCAAACATATTGACCATCAATTTAATATTAAAAATTATATCTGTGGCCAATTTTAAACACCGTTAATATATTAAACATGCTTGGCAACCCATACATACATAAGTTTGATTAATTATGTGTATTGATATCGACGCACCAAATTACCGCTGACTTTTAAATTATGTCCTTGTTAAACCAAAGTATAATTAACGATGTTTACACAGCAAGAAAAGGCAACAACATGCTCATACCAAATGTGGAATTAAATAATAATTATATATATGTTCTAATTAATTTATGAACATACACAATGAAATGTGCCGATAAGAACGAGATCTATTGGCTTTCATCTTCTGAAGCTATCGTTATTGAAAACTCGAATCACCTTTTTGCTACAAAATAATAATTTCGTTCCAAACTTCACTTTCACTCATTGAAAGCATCATCATTGCTGATAACGTGTTACGAATATAATTAAGAACAATATGCCTAGACAAAGGGAAATGTTCAGAGATAATGAGGATGATTTTATTGTTTCTAGAATTGTGCACATAATACAACGAGTCAGTTTATTTATGACTATAAGATACAATAATAAGGTAAATCTGGGCAACTCGTAAATAAAAGAACCTAATCGATTGCTCATCAAGTCGTTCTCTTGATATAAACAAGACGCATTGGCCGACAAAGACATTCAATAATATAATATTTCTCTCCATAACAAGTTCAAAATTAAAACATCAACTTGTCATAATTATTAATGCCATTCATATATAATTTGAATACTTTTTATCCATCGAGAAAGATTGTCTTGATTAATTTAATGAACAAATTAATAAACTTTTGCCATCCTAATTTATAATACAACATTGATTTGAATAACAAATTATGTTGTTTTTAGTAAATTATATTAAATATATTAATACTTTAAATATGTTTCATCGTGATATTATGGAATACTCCGCGACACATTATAAAACAATACCACGAGGTTTCCTCGCTTCTTCATATTAAATCTTGTGAATAATGACTTTAATAACTTATACTTCTTACTTTTTCAATACGTGAGGTTTCCGGCTGAGCCATTCTCAGACGCGCCATGTATATCGGAGTCGCTCCCTGCACTCACTTCGACGAAAATTCATCTCTCGGTTGAGGTACCCGACAAATCTTCGGAAACACACATCCTCAAATTCTCTCTCACAATCCTGACATTTTCAAGCAGCTCATCTTTCTTCAAATCCATTGGCTAAAAACCCAAATACCCAATACATCCCTTTTGTTCAATAACTTACGAGCTTCTAACACCGAGATCAAAACAAGATGGTAAAACTCTCTCTCGCCCCCACAACTCGTGAAACATTAAATTTTACGGTGACAATTTATTACGCAAAGATGTGTTTTCCCCAACCAACCATTCCCAAAATCAAGTCAAAATCCACTAACTCAAAAGTAATAGATCCACTTCTAATACATGATTATCAACACTTAAGGGGCAATTTCTATAAACCTCAACTACCTCAACCGACCTCCCCACCGGTGTCATTATTATTAAAGGTACTCTCGATGTTCAGAATTTAAAGATAACCTTTTACAAAGTTCGTAGATATAAAGAGCGCCATGTCTGCATCAATAATACGCGAGCATCAAGGCTATATGAAATAGGTACCTGGCCACCATTCTCGGAGTATCCCGCGGCTTCCTGTCAAGGATCGCATCGGGATTTGCCCTCTCGCTGCCAAATCCACTCATACCGCTACCTATCCCACCCGCCGCCTACCATCAACTCCTCCGCCTTGGCCCCCCGTCAGTCTTCCAAACCGCCCACCTCGACTACTCCTGAATCCACCTCTCCTAACCAGGTCGAATCGAAGCGGTTGCTTTACCGTACCATTAAGGACACACATTCGTGAAATGCCTGCCGCCGACATCGGTATCATTACTTCAAGCCGATACGCTTGTGCCCACTTCGGCCCATTACTGGTAACACCGAACACGCATATCCGCCGGAACACCGTAAAATACCACCGTGAAAACCACTCATTCTAGGAGGTGCGCGAGACGCTGAGAAAGCCCCTAAAACTGGTCGAACAAGAGGCGGGTTGGGGCTGAGCCACAAGGGCGGCGCTACTGAAGTTCTCGAATTGCATGGCCCTTCAGAAGCCTGGGCCACATTTGACTCTCCTCTTTTTCACCTCTAGATTTCGAGAGGTCCCTTCACCTGAATGCCAGATTCTCAACCTGTGAAAACAAGTAACCAAACAAGGACGCTTCCTCACCTAATTTCAGAAGCCAAATTGACGAAAACACGCTATCCTCTCAGCTCAAATGGGTACACTCCTGCATCAAACGACACAAGTCGCTAAACCTCTCTTTTCATACCCATCAATCGCCTTTCTCCGTATCCGGATCAACTCCTCTCCATCGCATACACATGAAGTCTCCAAACGTAATTTTGCCTAAAGAGTCTCCTCGAATCGAACCTTACGCGATCGGCATCTCTCCCCTAGCAACCAAATCTTTAGGACATGGTTCCACCAACTCCTAAATTTCCTCCCGACAACCGGTACAATCGCAACCACCTTTAACTCATCCCCCAAACCCATCGGTTCAAACTTATTCTCTAATGCCTCCAAAAATTCGATCGCAACCTCTGGTGTCGCGGCACTACGAAACTCAGGTGGTCCCTTCTTCAGGAAACTGTCTAGCAATTTAGTCTGAATCTCCGCCTCTCGGAGTGCCACTGCTGGGTCAGGTACCGGTGCCTGCGCCACCCTATTGCCTCCAAAATCTTTCATACTGCCTGGAAATGCACATCCTCCTGGGACCCGATTGCCCACACTCCCCTGCCTCTCACACGTCCCTTCCTCTAGCCTCCACGAGTCAGCTCTAGTGCCCCTCGCTTCTGGCCTACCACGGGCTCTTCCAAGATCACCCTACCAACCGCTAGTCTCAAATTTCTTACTCTAGAAGTACCCTGGCCTGGGCTGGTCCCATGATTCGACTACAAGAACTCAACTCTCGGTGGCATCCTCAAGCTTCCATTTAAAAGAAGAGAAAAATAATTGAGATTCATAAAAGCACTCATGCCACAAAAAATTTTACAAAACTTCTTTAGGCGAGGCACACGCCACGTAACCCGCTAAAACGAAACCTACGCTTCCGGATAATCAGAGTAATCTCGCCTCGAGTCGCACGCCCGAGGTCGAGTCGTTATCAACTCACAGATTCGAAGCCTTCACAAGAAAAATAACCTCGCTTGAAAAATCAAGAGAACCTCGGTGGCTTGATAAAAGTAAAATAGTTCGAAAGCTCAAAACGTT
This sequence comes from Lithospermum erythrorhizon, assembly GCA_019722365.1. Taxonomy (NCBI): domain Eukaryota; kingdom Viridiplantae; phylum Streptophyta; class Magnoliopsida; order Boraginales; family Boraginaceae; genus Lithospermum; species Lithospermum erythrorhizon. The sequence goes on from JADFUC010001170.1 coordinate 16,821, forward strand.
TCCACACAGAATTTAACCATCGTGGCATCATCTAAACAAATCCAAAAATGCAACTCATAGTAATTCCAAAACCGAGATACTCCATAATATATTTAATACATTTCAACGCCAACACAAAATACGAATTGAGTACATAAGAAAATGTAGGGATAATAAAAGATGATCGCCGAGATCTTAGCCACCCGCCGCCACCTAAGTAAAATCATCGGATACTACTCTAAATTCAACCGGGCTTCACAGTGGCACCACAATCCGGGAGGTTGGTGCGTGATAGCCGACACGAGGGAACGTATCACCGGGTGGTACATACCCACATCCGACCGAGATACACAACAAGAGATAAAAACATACGATAGAGTATAATGTGATATATATGTAAAAGAATAAACTATTCATAGCATCACAATAGTATTAACCATCATCAACAAGCATAATATTTTAAAGGACTCACTTTACGTTATTCTACATCATGTACCCAGATAGCATGTCATATAATCAAGTTTAGCAAACACATAAGTTCTCCAAAGACAAGAAGTTATAACACAATAACAATAAATGTAAATCTAGAAATGTTCATTTATTATTATTTATTATTTCAGACGTTAGCTGACATCCACCCATGTCAACACAACAAGACCATGCACAATAATAACTTTATCCGACATTTATATAATGTCGTTGTTCTTTCCTCGCGGGCCACCTAATGCACATAACATAATATCATATTTTTTCCCCGGCAGCTCACCTCGCCACCCATAGAATAATATCATATCTCTTTCTCCTGCAAAGCTCACCCTTCTGATCACCCATACGATATCAATAAAACACACCCCATCTCAGCACAAATCCACCTCTGCTACGCGAATTCAACATGCCTCATTATCCTAATACGGCCACTAATTTCTATATGAAACAAACACGAATTAACAATCAACATCACACCAAACATACCAACCACTCTACAAAACGCAACCACACATGACTCAACCAACATTACAAAGAATTATAACAACCTTTATAGGAACACACAAAGTAACACCACATTAACATTTCAATGTGTTACCATATTATACTCAAGTCAACAATTTCTATATAACCTTACTACCATAATGTGATCTAACACAACCGCTATACAACTCAACATTCCATTGGTTTCGCCAACTACACTAACAGAGCAAGTTCAACACACAAATACATAGTCACAAATCAATTTACCATACTCTACTCAAATTTAAATAATGTTATTTAATGATAATCCCTTTGGCTAAGACTCACTACGCCTCGAGCAAATAATCGATCCAAGAAGCCTTTCCCGCTGCTCCGAAGTCTAAACAAAACACCGAAAGTACAACTAATACTACTAATCTTGTTATAAATTATTCTTTGGGCAACTTTAGTACCCATTAGCCCTTAAAGTAAATATTATTAGTTAAACTTCAACGACAACCTAAGCGATAATACTTTCAACTAACCCCAAAACTCCTAAGCTGCCCTCACACCAACCCAAATACTAACACCTTAAACAATTCTAATCAATCCCAATTATTAACTTTTCCAACTAATTAAACCCATTTCTAACAACCTCTAATCCCAAAAACCTAACTACTACTTAAAACTAATAAAAACCACTTCAACATATATTCATCCGACAACTTTAAACCATAATTTCACCTCTAAACAACTATAATAAGTGTGATCCAAGAACATAATCAGACATGAACACGTTTTGACCAAGTCAAACCGGAAGTCAACCCAAAGTCAACCCAATTTTCCAACACTTTTTCTACCCCTAAATCGATTATTATAATCTTATACTATACTTCCCTCGGCCTAGTTAATAGCTATATACCATATTAACCCCAAAAACCCTAAGTCAAACTGCTTCCAAAATTCAACGCCCCTAAAGCCACAAATTTTTTCTTTCATCCAAACGCGTAATTTCAACTAATCTAAAGCCGCTAATCAATCAGCAATAAAAATCGAAACACAAAAGTCAACAAAAGTTAACTTAGTCAAATTCACAAATACACACAAAAGTTTTCGGCCTTATCTTCAATCGAAGAGGATGATTTAGGAAACTCTCCAAGAAATTTGGGGTCCAAAGCTATGAGATGAGGAGAAATCGGAGAAAGTTAAAATCAAAGCGTGGTAGCGGGAGCGGGCAAGCTCATGACAGTGTGGGAAGGATGAGTGATTTTTCTTTTTTTCTTGTTTTTTTTTTTGTTTTGTTTTTGCGGGTTGTTTCGTAAGGCAAAAGATGAGGGAAAACGAAGCTACTCGATGAGAATTGAATCGCTTAGTTCAAGCGATATCTTCTCGATTCAACTTTCACCGACTATAAATTTCAAACTTAACATTTATCGTACATAAAATATAAAGTGGTTTCAAATTTTCATCGCTAATCAATTTAATAATCCCACATTTAATTTATTAATTAACGAAGTCGTTACCGGGTTTTTTAAGCATTTACCCACCTAACAAAAAATTTCACAATTGTCAACTCGACAGAAGATAAAATCAAAACAACCATAATCACTAACCTTAGACTTAAAAGTCGCGGTAATCCGCTTCCTCATATCCTCCTCGCGCTCCCACGTGGCTTCCTCTACTCGATGATTCTTCCACAAAACTTTTACTAATTTCACTTCTTTGTTCCTCAACACCTTCTCTTTCTGATCCAGGATCCTCACCGGTCCTTCCTCATAGGTCAAGTCTACACCCAAGTCATCCGGCTGAAACTCTAAAATATGCGACTCATCCGGCACGTACTTCCTCAAGCAAGAAACATGGAAAACGTCGTGAATCCTTTCCAATTCTCTAGGCAAGGCCAAATCCAAGTAGGCTATCGCCTCCCACTTTTGTCAAGATTTCAAACGGCCCAACGCATCGACTAACTTCCTTCTCCGAACCTCACACCCTTCCGTTATTATCTTCAAAAATACCTGGTCACTCCACCTCGAATCCACAAATCTACTCGACGCCGATCCACCCACTTTTGTCTATCCGGTGCCATTCTCATAAATGTCATTAGATCACATTTACTCTTCTATCGAATCCTCCACCAACTCGCACTCCATAAATCTTCCTTTCCCTACTTCATTCCAACATATCGGAGTTCTACACCTTCTCGACCAAGGCCAAGGCTTCCTAATGGTGCCATCCCTATGCTACTGGTTATTGCTACTAATCCAAAAAGATTTTGAATCTTTCGACAAGGCGTTCTCGTTAATCAATTTATGAAAGCACGAATATGAAAGATTAAGGTCTTCAAAATTGATAGTCACATATATTAAGAGCGTTTGAATATTCTTGAAGAATTTACAGGAATGCCCTCATATTTTGTAACATGGCGGATTAACTGAGATGACCGAAGAGTTCATATATAATTAAGTATACAGATTTCGTTACATGAATTGGATTTTATGATCATTTATGATTTCTTCAAGGTCCACAAGTACCTTACAAATGAAATTGCTTGAGTATGTCGGCATTTGAGGTAGTGTAAAATTGCTCCGTAAGAGTCGCAAGGATGAGTCCCCAAAGAACAAATTTATATGAAAGACGCATCAGACGCCTAGCGAATTTTATTTAATCAATCATCAGACATCATATGCTATTCGAGTACGGATAGCTTTCCACACAAATATTTACATGTCGCATAAAGTTGTTAGTTCAAGTTGGTGGTATTATTACCCGTGATTTCATAGTAACAATAAAGTTGATCATTACATCCTAATTAGACTATCGATATACAATTGATTATCGATCTATATATCCGTATAGAAGCATTATTATTTCCCTAAAGAAACACATATTCATATGAAAGATTTGGTAAGGAAATATTATATATGTTCAGGCTGGCCGACAAGTCAAGGGATTATACATGTCTAGGCTACTGCTAAGAAAGATTTCGTACTTAAGAAGTCCTCAAGGCACACCTTATCTTTCCCTGAACTTACCGGTGTATGATTTTCAATATCCAATAGGATTGCCACCAACAACATGAATAAATGACAAATATGTCTTGCCAATACGCGAATTGATTGAAAGCTCGGAAGAGCAAACATATTATAAATCCATATTTCATACATATGAAAAACTAGCAATATATAATTGAAGCTGATCAGAATTAGTTCCGTAAGAGCTAATATTTTTCAATAATGTAACAAAAAGTATCGAGGACCTGTGAAGAGTTAATATTTGTCAAAAAGTCAAGTAAAGTCAATTGATGATATATTTGTCAGTGAAAGTGAAAGTCAATCGATTTGTGATATTTGTCAAAAGCGCAAGAAAGTCAATCACGGTTCAAGAATAGCTAAAATATTGTTACCTCTAAGTAACACATATATGTATTATTAAAATAGCTTCTATCAAACAAGAAGTTTGGATTATTTGGCCACCTGCCAGACCATCCCTGATGAATTAATACGTGAAATAATGATTGAATTTTGATTAGACTCACAAAGAGTCAACAAATTATTATTTAAAGACTCTATGGAGATACATGTTGTAAACTCGCAGACAAGAAGTACGTCAATTACATGCAATACCGCTAATCGGATCATCATCGAGAAGTATTATTACAGAGGTGTCATTTGTTTCGCGATCAAGCCAAAATTATCATAAAACTTCCCTTAATATAATTGGTTTGGTCAGAAACCAAATATTTTACCCTCCAATTATATGTATATCGTATATTACCAAGAGTATGCACAAATATTAATTTTTGAATACTTATTGAAAATTCAAAAGTATATATATCTATATACTATTATACCGGAAGTGTATTGTGAATAAAGTAATGGAAACATCCAGAATTAAAGCAAGTTTCCTTTATGACGATCGATGTCTTCAACATCAGGGAGAGAATGTACAACCGAAAAATAGAATATCTTGAAACAAATATCCCTTATGCTATATGATCTCAAGACAAATATGAACTCGTCGAGAGAAAGCTCAAGAGATAATATGAACGCTCAAGAGATAATATGAACCTAAGTCACCACCAATAAATATATGACCTCAAGATAGCTTAAATTATATACCAATTGTAAACACTCAAAATGTAGCCGAAGTGTTCCCCGGTTAAACTATCAGAGGTCAAATAGTTCCACCATCCAAATTCTAAAAGAAGAATATTTAAAGATAATTTATAAGATGATTACTTTCGTAAGAATGGGATTTAGTAATATATCTCATGAATATGTTAAAGATATAATAAATTTCGGAAGACATCTACATACCGAATCATGAATGCAATGAGATCTCAATTATCGAATATGGTGGAACTACATGGAAAATATTGTCGACAATGAATATTGAACAAAAATGAAAGAGCTCTATACGATTTAAATCAATATTTAGACTATGTCTATCTCTACTGAGCGAAGAAATATTGCCAAGAATTCAACAGTTATAAAGACGCAATCAAAGAAGAAGCGAAACTCACTCCATGATGTAAGTGAGAAATTTAGATTAAGTCTAACAAGACGATACTGGCATGTATCGATATCTCATGGAGAATAAATTACATATGATTTCGCTCTTATACCCAAAAGCACTAACGGCTTATAGCTTTCGCCGACCATACACCTGATAGAGTAGACAAAATAATATATGTTTATAGCAACAAAATATAACTTCTTTGATATGCGTATTTGATTTATGCGATATAACATGCTAAGAAATTAAGATATTACGACATGTATAAATATTTTGGCACGCCGAAGCACACATATAAAGATTTTATGACGCTAAGCACATATAAGGATTTGCGATGCCGTAGGCACACTTACTTCCGAACTTAACTCGCTGAAGTTAGTATGAGAATATTTGAATATATTTAAAGCCATCCGTAAGATGGATTACAAGTTAACCGCATTATTAGATATTCATTTGCATTTTTATATATTATACGAATATACAAGTCTATCGATGGAAATGGCCATACATGTTTATTTTGACTATATGTCTTATGTGATTATATGATTTATTATTTGCTTACATGACATGAAATATTTGAATTATCAATTATATGTTAGCTTTCGATATTACATATTTTATTATTACATATTAACGATTGTTATTTATCATGCTGATGACCAATAGTCATGATACTAGTCGAAGATCCAAATATAACTTATAGACTTAAGAGCAGGAATGACCAAATTATCATGAATACGTTAGTGCAAGAAAACTCCACGCAGTTCTCACTGCTGTATTAACAAGTTTACAAATGGATTTGAAAGAATACTCATACGGTATTTAACTCTTACGCGAGTCACTTGAACTTTGAATAATATCATCGACGTGAACATTTACCATTAATATTGAGAAAATATAAAAGATCTATATGGTCTACAACATATATGCTTTTTAAACTTATTTAATTTATAGGCAATCAAGCTTATGCTAATGCATATACTTATATGATTTTATCGAGGATCACATGGGATGCATTCTATTTATTTCTCGGTGACATATTTCATGGTAATATATGAAATGTTTATACATCATTCGACATGCACAATTCTTAAAAATTTACGAAAAAGTTACAATTTGTTTATCGAGAATTATGATCCAAAGATATCCATATATTACTTATGTTTATTACGCTAACTGGGATGACGAGTAGAAATTGATGTTCAATCATTTCATCTATGTGACAATCTAGAGATATTTCACCGAATCACCTCATCTCAATATTCAAAAATTATCCAAGTATAACACTACATCAACTGTTGATGTCAAGGACAAGAGTCATGATGGGAGTTAGTACACGTTGTAATTTTTTCCTTAATCGGTAGAGTTTTGTCCCACCATGCTCCATAAGTGTTTTAAATTGAAAAGAACATTATACGCTGCATATGCACTATTTTCTTCACTGGGTGGTTTTGTCCCAAAGCGGTTTTCCCAGTATAGGCGTTTTTAAGTGAGGCATATTGCTGGAATACTGTATCCAAAGGGAGCGCATGTAAATATTATATCATGCGATGTCTTATCAACCAAGCTGCCTTTGTTTACCAAGAAATGGAACGACTACGAAAGAATCAATTAAAGTATATTTATCAACAAGTTACTTAGTTATCTTATTATCAGGTCTTGCCTCATAACAGTACTATCAGATATATTATACACACCCAGAAGAATAAAATCATCCTCATTATCTCTTTTATTTCTCTGCCTATTTATATTGCTCTTAGTTATATTCATAATGTAACTCCTCAAATACTTTATAAAATTTTGTTGAGAAGATTATGTGAAATACGATATCAAATTCATTATTTTTAACTTACTTTAGTGTTATGATACTTTGATTCAAACCAAAGTTGTATAGCAATTATTAGATCATAAAATTTGTTAGTTTTGACTATTGAAAATCTCTTAGCCATGAAGTAATAAGTATATAAGAATCATACGTTATCAATTTTGTTGGTGGAGTTTTAATAATCAGACTATCAAAAGAAAATTGAACGATCTTTTTAGAAAACGACGCCATATTTAGTAGTTATATATAAATTCTTGAATTTTTCTTGTTGAGTTTAAATAATTTTAACTGTTGAAAAGAAAATCCATGAATATTTTAGATTTTTGTGTAAGATGCATTTCTACTTAGTTTTCTATTTGCCGAGCTTAAATAATTTTATTATCAACAAGAAAATTGAACTATTTTTGTGAGATGGATGTAGTATTTATAAATTTTAAATTTTGTTGTTGACTTTTAAATAATTTTAACTATTTAAAAAGAAAATCACCTATCTTTAGATAATGGGAGGTACTATGATGTTTTCAAAATTTTTAAGTTTTGGTTGGTCGAGCTTAAAAAATTGTCAATATTAAAAGAAATGTTGAACGCTTCTTAAAGATGGGGTTATGTAGTATCTATACTTAGTGGTTAAATTTTAAATACTGGATTATCGGTGAAGAAAATCTAACCTTGCATTTTGGCGTGAAGATATAATATTCATAATTTTAAAATTTTGTTGATCGAGATTTAAACAATTTTGATTATTAAAAACAAAATTTAACAATCTTTAGGAGATAAATTTAGTATGCGTATTCATAACTTTTATATTTGAAATGGTTAAAAATTATATTGGTTATTTAGTTTCGATTTTCAAAGATTATCTAAGTGTAATAATGTATTAGGCACCGAATATATACAAATGTCTTAGATGATCATAATTTCATATAGTATTTTTTATACGAATAAGAATTATCAGGAAAAATCATATCATAACCGGATGCTACTATACTTTAAACAATTTCCTAAAATTATACAACAATCAATTGCACATCAAAAGAATATCGAGTCCAAAATTTATAAAGGTCAACTACTAAAATCAAAACTTGACAATAAGAATGGAGCCTGCATCATATTAAAAGACAATACTATCAGTAACTATAATTCTTAGAGAATATAAGGTAAACATATACATATAATTTTCTCATCATCTTATTAGCTTATTATTGTTATTGTTTTCAAACCATGTGATTCAATTTTAAATTCAAATGATGTGTTTACACTACTAAGAAAAGATTTTCATTCCCCATGTGATTATCCATTGTGAGTGAAACATACAAAGTTGACTTTTTATAGACCGAGATAATGATACTTTAATTTTTATAAATAATAGAATATAAATTTTGTTGATGATATATTTTACTACTAATAAATATGAAATAATACTATGAATAGTAACTGACTGGGATGATAATGATTTATTTTATTTTTCAAAACTTAGCTTATTTTAAATTATTATTATTAGATTTCATTTTACTATAATAATTTAATTATATTTTATACATATTTCATCTTTTATACTTTTATAAAATTATTAATAAGTACTACCTTCTAAACTATTGTTCATTTTTATTAAAATTAAATAATACAGATAATATCAATTATTACATATAAAGTTTTCATATTATATTATGTTATATATGTGTAATTTAAGGAAAATCTTTTATTTTAAATTTTGTATTTCAAACAATGATGTGCATAGTAATATATATATATATATATATATATATATATATATATATATATATATATAAGGTAGATATGTATTACAAGTTTAAGATAATACTTTTCACTGATATCACATTAGTTTATATTATTTTATTTTTTACCTATATTGAATATTACTAGAGAAATATAACAAGATAGAGTAAATTGGTAAAATAATAAGGAGAACTACCTTCAAATCAAAAAACTATCAAGCAGCCAGAATAATACATCCAAAATATCAAACATAATAGCCAAACTAAAGAATTCACATTTGAAGACATAATTGAGAAGACTATACTTTGACAAATGTAAAATCATTATGAAAACTTTAACTCCACATTTATCTTTGAGCGAGTTCATAATTAAACTCCACATTTATCTTGGTTACCTTTAGTCAGACAAACTATTAATTTCAAAACCGCATGAAGGATTAACTATAGATAATAAAAAATAGAACGGTATACTTAGAAAAAAAGATATGTCGCACCAACAAAAAATAAGTAATAGTAAACAACAAAGAAGTCGTAAACGGAGTAAATTGATCTTGAAAGATGATGATTTATCAAGATTTTAATTCTAATTAACAACTAAAAAGATAAAAGATGTAGTTTTGACGATTTAAGTACGAATTTACTTAGATAATAAATTTTAAAACGTAGAGAATATTTTCATATTTTACGATTTCATAGTTTTAGAATTTATGGCAAGCATCTCTACCTCCGCATGTAGCATCATTTGTGTCTCCTTTATAAGATTGTATCTCATGTGATATGAATGACCATGGTAGCTATATCGAACACCTAAGGCATAAAAAAGCGAGATGTATCTATTTTTTACGAGAAAAATTGATACTCTTTAAAAATATACTCTCCTCCGCTTTCATTGCCTTTTCAAATTTTAATTTTTTTTGTTTCAAAATACTTGTCCTTCTAGCATTGAAATTGTATTTTTATATTTTCAATGTACTTTTTGACTATCTTTTATTATTAAATTATCAACCAACCAATTATATAGTTTCAATTAATTGATATTTTACATTTTCAATATACTTTTTGACTACATTTCACTTTTATTAATCTAAATACAAATGGTTAGAAAGACAACTAAAAGGGAATGGAGAGAGTATAAAAGAATATTTATTCGATAATTTTATTTTTCTACTACAATTTTATGTTACCTTTTATAATTATAACAATGAAATCACGTGTAACAAAGCTACACAATTTTATGTTACCTTTATAATTATAATAACGAAATCACGCGTAACAAAGTTCTTTCATCGCCGTTAATGCTTATCGCGGCGCTAATTACACGATACCCATTAATGCTTCATAGAACAATGCCATGCCTTAAATCCACAAGTTATGAGCTTATTGCGCCCAAGCTGCTCAGAACCTCAGTCGAATACCCACCTAATATCAAGTGGCTCGAACCTCGATCAAGGCTCTGGGCCCAATCCTTTAACCCCATTAGTCCCACTTATTAAATGACCGGGGGTCGCTTCGGCTTAGTGACCGACCCAAATCGAACCGATTCGCTGGTCGGCCCCGAATGGCCCACCAAAGCCCGGTCCATTGTGACTCCACCAGTTCCATTGAACCATGGTGTGCATGGACAGAACTAAACAGGCCCTAATATAAAGCCCAAAATTTTTGTTTCTATTTTCATAGAATGGAGGCAAATCCAGGAATTTTGGATGACTTAGCCGTTATCGCCCATCGCTTTGGTCTGTTGTATTTTGGGTGATGGTCTGTGACATTTGTTGATATTGTAATATGTGTGGTGTTTAATAAATTGAAAATTAATTAAATAATATGTATAATAATAAAAATACTTTTTTCATCCCTAAATATAAGGTTTATTTATTTATTTACAAATTTTAATAAAATTTAAATTCGTCTTACATTTTTAATTTTCTCTTAATACTTTATTTTACAGATAGGATTTAATTTAAGAATTTCCTAAAATAAAAAATAATCCTAACATTAAAAAATAAAAGGAATATGTATCATGAATTATCAAGTGCACGCAAGATATTGTCAAGTCATAAATAATGATTCAACTCGAGCTCATGATGCGACACATTTTCTTGATAGATTTTATCATACAAACGTAAACTCTAATCCATACATTTGGCGGTAATTTATGCATGTCCCAACGTAACATGGCAACAATCATCTCCGCTTCTTCATCTTATCCTTGAACGGTTGAACCTCCGAAGCCTATGCCATCTTTGCTCAAATTCCAAAATACCAATCTCACAACTTCCTTTTTCTTTCCCAAAATAAACACACACATAATAACCATTTTCCTACTATTGAAAATGGAGATAAAAATGGATACACAGATTTGCGTTGTGCAGAAGATAGGCAAGAGCAGAGGTCTCTTTTTTGGAGACAACCCTTTTGCATACTCAATTACTGTTCTTATTTGCCAACTTACTCTTTGCATGTTCTTCACCGGATGCTTGCACAATCTTTTGAATCCCCTTGGTGAAAGTGCCTTCATTTCTCAAATAATTGTAAGCATCATTGTCTTCTTATGTTTGCAATGTTCGTTTATTATAGTCCCGTCCCATGAAGATCGTCCATTTCCACACTTTTTTCATTTTTCATAACTTATCGGAGAGTTTGACTTATGATACTAAATATTTTTTAGTATTCTATTACTAGAAGGAAAATGAGTACTTTGACCCATAAAAAAGAAACACTAAATCCGCATTTAAATAAGAAATGCAACATTAAATGGTTGAAATTGATTTAGTAACATGTTGCTAAAAAAAAATTTAGTATCACAATGCTTAGCTCCTTGTCGGGCCTATTTGACAAATTTTTACATGCATTTTAGTAAATAAATAACTTGTCCTATTTGACAAATTTTTGCATGCAATTTAGGAAATAAATAACTTGTACTATTTGAGAAATTTTTACATGAATAAACCAAGTTTAACTAGTATTAAAATGTTATGTATTAAATTTTTAAAAAGTTGAAACTAGACAATCTTCATGAGATGGAGGGAGTATATATTTATATAGTTTCTTGGCTTTTGTTTATTTTCATTCTTGAATTTGAATTGAAAATAAAGGGAATTGACTGTGGATTGATCAGTCAGGGATTATACTAGGGCCAGCTTTAATTGGATCAAGTGATACATTCAAAGCAACCTTTTTCCCAGTTAACAGCTTTTATATCTGTGACACATTTGGCTACTTTGGGTTGATGCTGTTTCTTTTTCTTGTGGGGGTGCAAACGGATCTATCTTTGATTTGGAAATGTGGGAAGCGATCGGTTATTATAGGATTTTGCACTTTCTTGGTGCCATTGCTTCTCAACTTTGGTTTCACTGAGATCTTGATTCAAACTTTGCCATTGGATTCCAAGTTGTATAAATCAATCCATTGGGTTGCATCATTACAGGCTATCAATTCATTCCATGTGATTTTTTGCCTCTTAGCTGATCTGAATCTCTTGAATTCTGAGCTTGGAAAACTAGCCATGTCTGCTTCCATGATTAGTGGAACTTGTAGTTGGCTCTTTATATCTATTGCATTCACAGCTAAGCAAACAATGGGAGGAAAACCGACTGGCACGCTGGCTTTTCTGTTTGTTACTATTGCTTGCTTGATACTATTTATAGTGACCGTGATTCGGCCAATAATCATGTGGATGGAAAAACGCACGGTTGATGATGGGTCGATCAGCGATAGCTATGTATCAATAATCTTCATCATGATCATGATGTCTTCTCTTATGGGGGAGATACTTGGGCAGCATTTTATATTTGGACCAATGATTTTGGGAATTGCAATACCTGATGGACCACCTCTTGGCTCAGCATTGATTAAAAGGCTCGACACCTTTGTCTCAACCATCCTTTTGCCTTTGTATTTTGTTATTGGTGCAACAAGGATTGATTTCAAGAGCATAGAGCTAAGAAATGTGGGGATTATCGGAATGCTGGCAGTGTTCAGCTTCTCGGTGAAACTAATATCAATCATGTTGCCCTGCGTGTTTTCCAAAATACCAATGACTGATGCTCTCTGTCTAGGCCTCATATTGAGCACACAAGGAATCACAGAAGTCATACTCATGGAACGAGCAATGGGGCTTAGTGTAAGTGATATCTAACAACTAAATATTATTTTGTGGTAGCCTAAAAAGTGAATATTTGTATACCAATCATTGAACTCATCAGTTCTGCAGTTTATTGACAGGCAATCATACAGTATTCTGATCATCTTAGTTGTTCTGTTCACGGGAATTACCTCTCCGATTGTGAAGTATCTGTACAAACCATTCAAAAGTTACATGCCTTACAATAAGAGGACCATCCAAAATCTGGGGCCTAACACGGAACTGCGTCTGCTTGCCTGCATTTACTACCAAGACCACACTCCTTCAGTTATTAACCTTCTTGAGGCCTCCAATCCGGCCCCAGATAGTCCTATCTGCTTTTATGTCGTTCACCTCATTGACCTTGCAAACAGAGCTGCAGCGCGCTTAGAGGCACATTATCTAGGTAGGAAGATTCCTCTTGAATTAAGTGAATCAGAGCGCATAGTAAATGCTTTCAGATTTTACGAACAACAAAATCAAGGCCGAGTCACAATATTTTCTTACACATCCATCTCTCCGTTTGCAACCATGCATGAGGATGTTTGCAAATTAGCCTTAGAGAAGAGAGTGTCTATGGTAATCGTACCATTCCATAAGTTATACATTGTTGGTGCATTAGATGAGGAAACCACAGCTTTAAGAGCAGTAAACCGGAGCATCCTTAAAAGGGCACCTTGCTCCATTGGTATCTTTGTTGATCGAGGCACTCTGGGTGGTCAGCAAGCTAAATCAACCGACGAACAGTTGTATAACATTGTTGTCATCTTCTTAGGCGGAGCAGATGACCGTGAAGCATTATCATATGCTAGTCGGATGGCTAAACATCCACATGTATGCCTTACAGTGATCAGATTTGTGGGTCCAAGTAATGGCATTTTCTCCAGGGATAATGAGAGAGATTCAGATATTATCGAAGATGTCAAGTTAGCTTGCGCGCAAAACAATAACTTCGTTTATCAAGAAGAACATGTGAAGAATAGTGTTGAAGTGGTTGATATGATCAGAAAATTAGAAAATAGCTTCGACTTGATCATCATAGGAAGGCACCATGATAGTAGTATGTCATTGCTGATGGGACTAACTGAATGGGATGATTTTCCAGAGTTAGGCTCTATCGGAGACATGTTAGGGTCATCGGATTCCACCTGCGGGGTATCTGTGCTCGTGGTGCAGCAGCATTCATTTGTAGATGATGACCCATTAAACAGTCCCCGGACACTTGTAGAGCAGTCATATACAGCAGTTGATATGCCACATGAAGACCTTGGTAAAGTTCATCCAGTTGAAGGGAAATTTGTATAGATTAGTAAAATAATTAGAAGAGTAGAACTAAATGTTTCAAAACATTGGGAGAAGATCATTACTTATGTGCATTTATAAACTGTAACTTTGAGAGTAAACAAAATTATCATTTTGAATGCAGATGGGTTTACATTAAGCTAAGCCCGAACAACAAATTATCAAGTCTCTACTTTGGTAACCATCAGATATGAGTTGAATCGAACTACAAATATACCACCTTCATTCTCCCCAATCCAATCTGATGCGTTTCTCATACATTGACAGAGCCGTTGCTCAAGCTCCAAATATAGGGAAGCTAGTTTAATAAATTTTAGACTACTTATAGTGTGAATCAATAGTTACAGAGAACTAATCAAACAATAACAAGGAGTCTTATTCGATACTCCGTATTAGTCTACTCAGTGACCTCGGCTGAACTGACTTACTGAAGCTAAGTAGAGTACTACTTAACACTCTTCCTCTCCCCAAGAAAAATGTTGGACCATCACTGAGCACATGTGAGGTAGAAGTCTGCATCTCTTATCTTATCCACGCCCCTACCACAGCAGGCGAACGCCTCTATAGAGGCATTGGGCATGCTGTTGTTGTAGTAAAGATCAATCCTGCTTCAATTCTTTGACAAAGAGAAGTTTTGATCTGTTAAAAAGAATCGTCACAAGCAAGATGCAGAGATCATGTTATGGATAATCTGTTGAACGCCTCTTTGATTGGGCCAGAATGCTCTCAACTGTGTCTACATTAATGCCATAGATGAATCATTTATGTAGCTCATCTTCCGCATCAAGGGCCAAAGAGATCTCTTTAAAAATGAGTCAATCTCCTTTATATCAGTATGAGATTTATCCCCAACCACAAATTTATGACTCTTTCCGTTAATTTCTATCTGACTATAACCAGGTATTTTTCTGACTTTATTCTCCTTCATCTTCTTTCTTACTTGTGCAAACTCATCCCACTTACCACTTGCAGCATAGGAATTGGCCAAGAGAATATACGGCCCTGATTTATCAGGCTCTAGTTCGAACAATTTGTCACCTACCTGATTTGCTACTTCAACATCTCCGTGCAGCCTACAAGCGCTGAGTACGGCGCCAAGAACAGCACCATCACGTTGTTCGGCAGGCATCTCTAGCACCACTTTCACTGCCTCATTTACTAGCCCGGATCTCCCAAGGATGTCAACAAGACATGAGTAGTGCCCTGCATTCGGGACTAAGTTAAATGCACGCATGGAATTAAAAAGTTTCCGACCTTTCTTGACCAGTCCAGAGTGACTGCAAGCTGACAATGTACCCAAAAGGCTAACTTCGTCTGGTTCAATCCCTGAACGAAACATTCTAGCAAACGTTTCTAATGCTCTGTTGGCATAACCATGATTGGAATATGCCAATATCGCCTGTGATCCAAGACACAATGCTTTGTTGGAACTCCATCCAAAAGCCACTCGGGCAGAACTAACATCGCAATCTTAGAATACATCGTCACTAGTAAATTAATGTCCCGGTTTGTAGCGCCAAATCCAAGTCATTGTAACTATTCCATGAGATTGTAGCAACTTGCTAATACTCTCACATGAGATCAATATACTGGTGATGGTAGCCTCAGTGGGCCTGATCTGGTTGCGCAGCATGAGAATCAAATACCAGAAAGCTTCAGCTTCAGACCTGTTTTTCGAGAAACCATTGATCATAGCATAATAAGTTACGGAATTTCGCCGGCATCAAATTAAAACTCGTCCTTCAACCATGAGACCTTCTTCAGCATAAGCTGTGATCATGGCATTCCACGCAGCTATCCTTTTTTTGGCATTTGGTGAAATGTTCTCTGGCCAATCCTAGTAACCATTTCACAAGTCCTGTAATCAAGTGAGTCAAAAGAAATTGTATTCATGACGGCCTGGACCAAAAGAGCTCTATAGCTTCATCCACTCTCTTATCAAGCAAACACCCTTGGATAATAGCATTCCATGAATACTCATTCCGCTCAGGCATTTCACGAAGAGCTTTAGTGCTTCATCAGCAACGATCCTCAGCATAAGCTCTGATCATTACGGTCCAAGCAACCACATTCCTTTCAGGCATTTCTTCGAAAATCATCCTCGCCTTATCAATAAATCCATTTCGAGCATAACCCCACACCATAGTTGCCCAAGTTACCACATTCTTATCAGGCATTTCCCGAAAAAGCTCGAAAGCCTCATCAACCCTACCATACTTAAGGTACCCAGAAATCAACCCAGTGTAAGTAAACACATTCCTTTCACTCATACTATCAAAAATCCTACGAGCCTCATAAATTCGATCAGCTTTGGCATAAGCATGAACCATAGCAGAATCAGAGAAAACTGTTCTGTGGGGCATTTTATCGAACACCTCCTCAGCTTTTTCAAGATAACCATGTTTAACATACAATGTAATCATGGAACCATAAGAAAATCCATCTCTTTGAGGCATTTCGTCAAACAACTGTCTTGCTTCGTTAATTTTTCCAAGACGGCCAAGTTTATGCATTTTTTTATTACATTGGTAAATGTGTTCCTTTAAATCAAAATGTTCAAATCTTGAATCATGCATAATTTGTCTAGAAAGGGAATGATTTGAACATGCAAACATATGTCTACTACAAGAATATTGCATTGAGAAAAAACCATAATATTGGGTACGTTTTTTGCATAATAAAATATGAGAAAAATGAAGAGTACATTGTTTGAGCCGGAGAAAAAATGGTCCAGCTGAAGAGGTAGATTTCAGTATTTTCATGGATGATCGTGAAGTTTGAGGATCAGGTAGGATTTTTCATGGTAGAATTATTACCACTAGGGAAATTTGCAATATGCTCTCATTTTTAGTTTAATGCCCAATTGGAAAATCTTTAAGGTGAATAACGGTCGCATAAATTAAATTCTTCGTTGAGTGTAGCTGCTTAAAATTAGTAACGTGGTGATTATGTTCAAAAGTTTATAAGGAGCAAAATATAAAATGCGCGTAAGCATCATGTTAATGTAGTTAACCATACATGTTAATGTTAATGTAGGATTTTTCATGGTAGAATTATTACCACTAGGGAAATTTGCAATAATACTCCGTATCATTTTTTAGTTTATTACTAGTGAAAATGTCCCTCAGGCCAATGACTGACATAAAAATTAAATTCTTCGTTGGGTATAAGCGCGATTGGTAGCGTAGGTGATTATGTTCAAAAGTTTATAAGGAGCAAAATATAAAGATGCGCGTAAGCATCACGTTAATGTGATTAGCGTCGTATTTGATAGTAAGTTAGTTGAGTAGTTCGGAAGTTCAAAGGAGTAAGTTTATTAAAAAGAGAAAGTGGGAGATGGCTAATTCTGTTGGATGCATTCATCAAGTTTACGGATTTAACGCTTCATTAAGCGACTTCGTCGTCATCCACGAGCCGATTTTTTCTTTGCTGATGGCTCTGAAATGTAAAACATTTGTTATACTTTGTAATAAAATTATATTTGTAACTATTATTTTGTATTTGGTTGGATGTAAATACCTGGAGCAATTGTAATTTGACTCATTTGGCGTTTCAATTGTGATAAGGGAGATTGTGTTTCCGATATGGCCTTTCCTTTGTTTGATGTGTGTGCATGTTGATCATCTAGCATGGAAGTGGTTGATCCTGCACTATCAGTCTCATCATAAAATGCTGTGAGTAACATTTTGCGATTTCTTTCATTTGCTTTCGCCGAAAATCGTCATGATAGCATAAGAAACACCTTTCCGTGATTCGGCCGCTTGTGTCGACGTCGTAATCTTGACCACTGTATATTCATTATATAAAGAAGATCAAGAACTGTTAAGGACTATCATTTATATATATCAGATTATTAGTTTCACATAATAGATATTAGATCATGATAATAATTACCTTTTAACAACTATGAGATAGACATCATTAGTCTTGTGTATGGTATCAACCGGAACATTGGTCATGGTGTAAAAATTCTTTTAAAAACTCATAAGTGTCCATTTACAGATCAAGGTTGTAAGGGCCTATATAAGCTCTATTTTTTGATGTATTCGATCAAATAAGATTCCATAAGTGGCATCATTATGTGTGAGATTAGAGGCTGCGCAAACAATAAAAATAGTATAAAGGCCTCCAAAAAATAGATAGAGATACTGCTGAATAGCAAAATAGTTCGAGAATCGCGTGAAAAGTGCTTTGATGATTCGGGCGAAAAAGCATAGCCAAGCAATACGATGGAATTACGTTTACTCAACTACTACGAAGATCATTATTTGTTCCTGTATGTGCATGCATCGTCAAACCAAACGGCAATGCATTTTGAAGCATTCAAGTGAAGGTCATGATGCAAGTCGTGCCGCTTCTAACTGCTCCCATTTAATATTTATCTATGCCCATCTTTGTACTATAAAAACTTATCAACTACTCCATCCATTTCAAATTAAATGAGGTTTTTGGATTACGTGTCATTTCTTTGTATGAAGTCACTTTTGCTGTTATAAAATCTAAAATTAATATAATTGAATTTGGTTTTAAAAGTATTTTCATAATATTATTTTTTATGTTTTCATAATGTACAAAAAAAAGTAATTGATGATTAAATTGTATACCGAAAAATGAGAAAGTCGATTAATTTGAAATGAGATAGTATAACCTATCAATTTACGTGTTTAAAATAAAATGTATTGAAATGGCAATGTCACACGATGTTTACAAGTAACATGTCTAACTTCCTCAATAGGATAAGAAGATTGGATTATGTGAAATTTTCACCTTATCTTTCTATAAGATTAAAATTTCTTGATAAATGTAATAAAATTTCTCATTCGCTTTCTTGGTATTATAGAAATTGATACAATTTTATCTTAATCTTTCTACTTTTATCCCTTAATAAAATAGTTTTTGTTTTAATAATTAATTAAACTGTTTTTTTAATAAACTGTATTATTACTCTTGCTCCCGTCGAGATAAATCTGACCCTGCCCCAGTTACCACCTACATATATAAAATATTTTAGAAAGTGAGCGTACTTCTTAGTAGCAGGGTAGGGGGAAAGGTCTTTGTTGAATAACGGTCAATATTTCCCAGCAGCAATTTTTAAATTTTAAATATTAGAAAAATACTCGACAGAATGAGCAACAACATATTTTGAAGGTTCGTAGAGAGCTGAATAACAGATTTCGTCATCAATTGAAAGTCAAATAGACCACCAAGAGTCATGTCCACTTGTCGGTATTTAAGTATAAACGGGTCCAATCAGCTTATTAATACTCCGTAATAACAATTGTTCCTTATATTAAATGCGTTGATACGACGCTTGAAGAATGACTTAAAAGCGCGGTAGTCATCAGCCGTGTCAGGAGATTATCAGAGATGTCTCGGGCAGATAAAATGATGCTTTGTCCCCATAGCGCGTAGCGAATGCTTATTTGAAGCGCGGCCCTTGGATTGACAGTGCTGGCTGGCTGTAGGGGATCGAGCTAGCCGTCTTGGCGGGCCTTGTGCATGAGAGCGTCCAGATGCCATTGAGATGTCTTTTCCGTGAGCCGATTCCTTATATTAAATGGAACGAAGCTGTCTGGAAGCTAGGATACTGTAAGTAATACTTTCTTCAATCCACTCATTTAATTTTTTTAAAATTCAACTTTCGTAATTAATTATTAATTATTCGTTATTAAAAATATATATATATATATATATAAAAATTTATATAATTGGATTAGATGCTTTTAAATTAACTTCGTAATATGAATTTTTTAAATTTTTAATAATACCCAATTAAAGAGTAATTGAAAATCGAAAAATTTATGCCGACGTGTGTCAATTAAAATTAATTGAATAGAATACTACGCACTAGTAGTAATAATGACGTGACTGTTGTCTAAGTGATTCAATTAATGTCTTAAGTTACTAGTGAGTAAGTGACGACCATAAATAAATAAGATCATTGTTGTTGCTGGGAAATTTGACTAGCAAATAAAAAAGAGCCTTAAATCCATTCCATTACGGTATTGAATCTTTGAAATATAATTATACATACTACAATGTCTAAAAAATCAAGTAATCAAACGATTTCATCAAATTTTGACTTGCTTGCCATTTGCGGTAATAAGTAAAAACTGGTAGGCAGCGGGCCAGCGGCCTCATTTCTCTTTCTCCAAATACAAATTAATTAGTACGAGCGAGTAGTACATAATAAGATAAAATGGAAAAATCACTAAGTATATGATCATCCAATTCAGGGGCGGATCCAGATCAAAATATAGGATATTTATTTTTTTCTTGTTTGAGGACTCGAATAAGCAAAATAATGTGAATTTTATCGTAGCGTAATTTGAGCGTATTAAACTACAATGCAGAATCTTTGAGCAAACAAATGATTTATGTATTGGGATTTAATTTATGCATATTTATTCTTGCGATAAAACTGAAGAAAACTTGATAATTAATCAAAGCTAACTAAAGCTAGTAATTAGTTGAAGCATGTACTAGTTTTAATAAGTTTGTTGAAAATTAAAATTAAAACTAACTAAAAATAATTATTATTTATCACCTAAAAACTTAAAGGAAATTCATATTATGAAAATTTCTTTCCTAGCCAAAATAAGATAAAGCGAGATAAAACTTTGCTTCTTGCAAGATTTGAGCATGCACCCGGCTTACATGTCTGATAACTTGACAGCTGATTATATTTCCTATTATTCAAGCGTTCAATTTTTTAAATTAACAAACATTGTTGATATGTTATCATGTTAAAATAGGCTACAATACTGTACTCTATGTTTTAAACTGTTTTTTCACAAAAAATATGGATGCAACATACTGAACAATAATAATTGAATTTAAAATTTAAAAATTTGATTCATCAAAATTCAAAATTAACGATCATTTATGGGATCAACTTAAATTATTCGGGGGTGTTATTTGAAATGTTGAAAAGTTGGATCCCTGAAATAACATATTTTCAATAGTTGACCGCCCCATGAAATTGTAAAACGTTTAGGGTGTAAACTCTAACAATGTTTAAAAGTAAGGGGCATAAAGTTAATTAAGCCTATTTTTTGATGTTAAATTGAATTACATTTTTGGTATTCGTAATACAAGTCTGTATGTTCCACGCATTCAGTTCGAGTAAAACACGCTACTAATAATGCCACTAGAGTAAAAAATTGACAAATATGGAAGAAAGGGGTATTTGGTTAAACAATGATAAATTGCTGGCTTATTTTGATAGGCTAGATAAACGATTTTTATTTTATTCCAAGATTCCAATCGTTGAAGACCAAACGTGCATGAAAATAGTAATCCAGTAAGCTTAATTTTGTTCCTCGTAAACTTTGGATCCCCTCCTCTGCCGGGCCCCCACTTTTAATTTCAGATTTAATTACTAATATGATCCTAGACTGTCATCATAGAAATATAATCTCGTCAGTAATATCATGACCATCTAATCTTAAATATTTCTTATTTATGGTGCAAAGTGTTAAATATTCTTTGCTTGATAATAAAATGCAAATTGACGTTTTGTTCTTTCGAGGAAATCTTTATTTTATTAATTGTGCCTTGATATCGGCATCTAGATTAAATTGCACCAGAATGAAGTAATATCTTGTTGAATATAGAAGACATTTTTCATCGATGATAGGCCATGAGACCCCAGTGCCGATAATAGTACTCTATGTAAATGTTGTTAGGAACCAGGAGGTCTCGATGACATGCGGCGATTTTGAAGCGATTTTTTTTGAGCTTGTTTTCCTATTCAATTTATGTTTTCAAACATGGATCACCTGCCCAGTCCCATATATATGAGTGTTAAGAGTACATGAGGTATTAATGCTGAAAATACCGGAGTGTGTGAAAATCATACTTGGCGCCGATGATGGTGGAAATCAGCGATTGTAGGTTAGAATATGAAAGGAGTTTGTGCTTATTTTTTTAGAATTGTGAGATTTTGTCATGGTGTGGTGAGTTATTGAGAAAGTGTGAAGTTGAGGCGTATGCAGAGACTTGTACACAGGAGTTTTCGTATGAAAATATGGGTTGAGGAGGAATGGATTGAATAGGGTTTTAGTGCAGCAACGTCTTGTGATATTATTAGTGGATGCGAGCTGATGCGGATTAATGGCTTTCGCGTTGGGGAGCTAGGGTAAAATCCTTGTGGTTGATTTAATTTCCGCTTTATTTATTTAAGTTTGTCATATCTAAATTAGTGTTATATAAATACGTTTATTGTTATTGTGTATCATACTTGGCGGGATGCAGATTATTGTGATTATAAAATTATCAGTGTAAGTTCTAACATAACTAATTTCACGTGCTTTATCCTTGACTCTAAGTTACACCATGACCTCAGTAATCTTGACACTAATAGTACAATTTGCAAGCATGAGTCCCTTTGTACTTTGTCGATAGACTGTAATGTTTGGAAACTTTAATACCATGTCTTGTTCATAGATATGCATCAACCTATAACGTGCTTCAACTGTTCAGCTTGCATTTCCTAATTAATTTCCACCCTTTAATACCATGTCTTGTTCATAGATATGCATCAACCTATAACGTGCTTCAACAGTTCAACTTGCATTTCTTAACTAATTTCCACCCTTTCTTCAACCCTCGTGCCTGGACCCTTGGATATTTTTGCACCAGTTGATAATAAAAAAAGTGCAACTTTGCCTAATTACTTGGTATACGTAGTAATCTTCATCCCAAAATAATTGTCTGATTTAATTTTCAATGATTAAATTTAATAAATTTGATAATCTTATTTGACACATAAAATTTAAATTCGAATCGACATCATCATAACTTATGCAAAAATTATGAATGATGAAGTTCTATTATGCAATTTCTTGGAGTTTATTGTTTGAAAAAATTAATAACTAGTCTTGGAAAAAAGAGTTGTCTTCATTGTTCTGTATTTATTTTGACTTAAGGAATAAAAGTCGAACTTGATAGCGATTGGCGTTAACGTGTTTGATATAACAAAAGTTTTACGCCTAAATGCAATAAGAAGGTTGTGTCAGTATGTATCGCTGCTTTGTGATAGCAATTTATTCAGAATAGTCAAAGTGAAGTCTGGCTTAGATGCTCTAACTGCTACATATAAAATATAAGCGTAGGTAATGTAATGAGACATTTTAATACATTTCATTATATCCAATTCAAAAATGAGAAAATATAAAATTGTTAATTCCATATTACATGAAAAGTGGAGAAAATTTGAACTTGACTAAATAAGCTAATTATTACATATACTATGTATGAGTTAGAAGTTATAAGTAATGATCTTGAATTTGACATGCATTTCCCCTTTTGCCAACCACCTTCCTGAATACGAAATAACATACGAAATATCCTTCAATTTCCTCATCACTATAAATGAACAGAACCCTTTTCCACTTTCTTATATAAACCCCTCTTCATTTTCCACACTCTCATCTTCCCTACTCAAAAAAACCTTATCTCTAAGATTCTAATTCCCTCAAGAAAACAACAAAAAGAACAACTTTTCCATTCATTCTTTCAAAATGACTTCATTTGAAGAAGTCTCTACACTTAAACAAATAAGTGATCATCTCCTTGGAGGAGATTTATCATCTCCTACATATTCATCATTATTTTCTCCTTCTCTTTATTATGACAATAATATTGCCTATGATTATGCCATTCCTACTCACATGTCTCCCGAATCCATCTCTAGCTCTTCTTCTTCAACTTCTCTAACATCATATGAAACCAACTACGAAAATGATGACATTTTTACTTTGGTCTCAAATTTCATTGATAATATGGATCATGACCAAAACTTTGATCATGGGTCATCATCATTTCTTGAAACACAATCATCCTCAAACTTAAGTAGCTTTTACACTGAACCAAACCATACCCAAAAACCACCTTCAAGAAATTCTTCATTTGAAGAAAGAAACCCATCATTGAAGATTGATTTAGCACCATTAAGGAAACTCAATTGGATTGAGTTTGGTCAACTACAATCTCAAACATCCATGACAATTGACTTCAAGGCCGAGTCATCATCATCAACAACCACAACAACGAGTCAAATTCAAGTTCACAAGAAGCATTACAGAGGGGTGAGGCAAAGGCCATGGGGAAAGTATGCAGCTGAGATTCGAGACCCGAATAAGCGAGGCTCAAGAATTTGGCTAGGGACTTATGATACAGCCATTGAAGCTGCTAGAGCTTATGATAGAGCTGCGTTTAAGTTACGTGGTAGTAAAGCTATAATTAATTTTCCATTGGAGATTGGGAAAGAGGAGGTGAAGGAAACAACCACGGTGCCCAATGAAGGGAGGAAGCGGAAGAGAGCGGTCATCAAGGCGGAGAATGCGGTGGCAAGTGATAACGTGCCACCGCGACCATTAATGAAGAAAGAAAAAAAATAGGGACATTGATAGTAGTACTAAAATAAGATTTTTCATTATCGAGAGGAGTCGAGTAGTATAATGTTTGTACATATAACTTACAATTAAATGATATAATGTTAAACAATTAATAAAAGGGAACTATCAATGCTATCATTCATATAAATAAGAGTTTTCTATTAGGCCATTCATTTGCGATAGAAACAATGCTTGATTAGTGAGAGGTCTTTGTCATTCAGTAATAATATAAAAGTAAGCAAACTTGAATTACCGATAAATATCTCCATAGATTATTCTTTAAAAGTAATTTTTTTATGACTTATAAAAGCTGCTTCGTCTATTTCGCAATAAATTCTAAGCTTTTTTAAATCGGGTAGTACGATCGGCTTGATGGTCAGTCTGAGAATGTCAGAGGCGCCGACACGCTTTTGACATTATATAATCAAATATATCTAATAAGCCCGAAGTGAATCTTGAAATTTCCGAGTGCTTTGGCGAGAGTCGAGGCAGCAATGTACAAACCCAATAAAATCCTTCCAAAAGATCCGGTAAGCCCGTAGCTGGAAACTTGACGAGGCGGGCTTTAAACTTGATGTCCAGGTGGACAAAGAAGGATGTGAGAAAGGTAGCGCAGTCCGAAAGGCGCCAGCCATCTGTCAGTGGCGCCGTGCAGCGTAAAGGAATGACAATCCCCGCTGTCATCCCGGCGGTGGCGGTTCACGGAGAAACCTCGAAGCGCCATGAGACACGGTCAAAAGTTCCGTTCACCGTCGTCAGCGGCTGACGGCTAGTCGAGTGGCATACTTTTTCGGCGGGGATAATACAATATTCGCCACAATTCCAAAAATCCTACGATCAGCGCTTGCAGTTAAGGTCGAACTACCGATCGGTTATTATTTAACCTCCGACAGTACTCCCGAAGGTCCCTGTGCTTCGGCCGTCGTGGCGGCAGGGGAGAAGCGATAGGAGTTATGAAAGGTCCCCTCCCAAGGACTACTTGCGACAAAAAGACAAGCGTAGTCGTCCAGACCCGAACTATGTTCCTCGGCCGACTGATGCCGAGGGGAAATAGTACGTCTTGAGTTGCAAAAAACATGTGGATGAACTTCAATTCTTGCCCAAAACATACTTTGATTGAGACTACCAAAAGCACTTGATACACTGCTACCATTTCCTAATCGGTTAGAAAGCTACGATGCCAAGAGGATTCAGAATGCCCAAATTCAAAACTTTCGGCGGATATGGAGACATGGGCAATCATCTTAAATCTTTTGATTCCCAACTATCCTTTTGGGCTACTTGATGATAAAGTAGCTGAGGAAAGATTCCCAGTAGCTTTGTCGGGACAAGCTTTGAAGTGGTTCCACAAATTGCCATCCGATTCCATCGATTGCTGGCAAGATATAGTGGATCTGTTCATGGACAAATTCGGAGCTTCTATAGTGGCCGATGAGGATGAAAGAACCCTCATGGAAATACAACAAAGACCGCGGGAGACATTGAGAAGCTTCGCCATCAGGTTTGAAGAGGTGGCGACCAATATCCCGATGGCCAACGAAAAAGTTACAATGATCTCATTCTTCCATGGATTGAGATACGGCCCTCTCAAGGAAAAATTGGTGTTGGAGCCACGCGCGAAAGCAAGTTATCAGCTTCGTAATCTAATAAATCAAATTAGAGGAGGTATTTCTCTAATGAGTATTCGCTCAGGCGAGGCGAAGGAGACTTGCGAGAAAGAAATCCCCAAAGATGGGTCAGTGTGGGATCGCCTCCAGCCCAAGGGCCGAGCGAGGCACTTGAGGAGAAAGGCAGGGGAAAGATCCCCGGGAGAGAGAGATGGAAAGGCAATGGTTCAGGATCATTATACGCGTTGAGGGTACCGGTGGGAAGAATTTACGCTCAATTGGAGGATAAGAGAATACTCCCCAGACCCAACAAAATAAAATCTCCCCCGAATAGGAGGGATGAGAAGAAATATTGTGACTACCACAAGATCATAGCCCAGCAGGTGATGAATGCCAATTTGTTGAAGTCGAAAAATTGATCGTAGGAGTCAAGCTAAGGAGTTCCAGAAAAAGACCATGGTAGCCCCTCGCGGCGAAGGGAAAGGATCCCTCCTCGCCGTGATATCCGTCTTAATACAGATCGCGATGGCACCTCGCATATATGTGGGGTGGGCTATTTCGGGAGGAATAGTAGGAAGCGTGGCCTCGAATGCTGAAGAAAGTATCTTGAGGAGATCAGTGTATGCTTTGGCCCCTTTAACCTACATAGAGTCATAGACTAAGAGCCAAATTACCTTCTCAAGATTTATGAGCTCGTAGGACTACAACTTCCCATGTGATCCTTTGTTCGTTAATTCCATCGTCGCTAATTTAGGTGGTTATTGGGATGTTGGAGGACACGAGGTAGCTCGGCGAATATTCTTTTTATTTACAAAACATGATCATTGGGACTTCCCAAGAAATATTTAAAACGGTATCTACGCCATGGGGTTCGCGGGGCATTGATATACCCGCTTGAATATGAGAGAATTGGACTTTACCGTTGCGGAGGCTCCTAGAACAACGACGATGGAAGCTTCTTTTGCGGTGCGTGGACATCTGGATCCTTTTTACAACGATGCCGTTAGTGGGGCCATAATGCTCTTAGGAGGCGGTGGTTTCACTTCTCCTTAAAGATAAATTTCCTAGCGGAGGGAGTGGGAGACTTATCTCCGGGGACCAGAAAAAGGCTAGGGTATGCTATCAGCTTTCGATACCGGGTGTCTCCCTTAATATACCTCCTCGGCAAAAAAGAACGAGGGATGCCAATACCCCTATTTTAAGGGTTCAAGAAGTGGTCAAGGATAACGACCCCAAAGAAAAGAAAAGCGTTAGGCACGGAGAGCCGCATGAGGAGCTAGAGTTTATCCAATTTCATGAAGAACATAAGTCAGAGACTTTGAGAATGACATAGCTTCTCCGCCGCTTTCATCGCGAGGGATCTTATACACTGTGTGCAAATATGAGGAGATCTTCGCATAGGGTCCAAAGAGTTATGTCGGGGGTGAAATCTGAACTCTACATTCATTGTCTACGTGGACGCCTCAGCCGAACTATCGAAGCAGAAGAACTTTTCGGGGCGAAAAGAACCGTACAAAGGAGGTTAGAGGGCGATAGCGGTGAAGGCGATTCGAGCCAGGTTCACGAATGGATAGCCAATGTGGTTATGGTGAAAAAGTCGAACAATAAATGGAGAATGTGCACCGATTCGCTAATCTGAACAAAATTGCCCAGATTATCTCTTGCCATTCTAGGAAGGTTGGTCGATGGGAGTGCCGGACATGAGGTCTTCGACTTCTGGGCGCCTCCGAAGTACCGCCAAGTATTCTTACATGGCCGGCGACCAGAAAAAGCGGTCTTCATAGCGAATTATGGCTATTCTTTGGAGAGTAATGCGCTTCGGTTTGAAGAATCTTGAGACCACTACCAAAGAATGAGTGAATCGATTATTCAAAGAAGCGGATCGGAGCTTATGGAGATATATGTCGATGACATGCTTGTAAAAAGAGTCGAATGGCTTGAGGATCACTGAAAAATTTGAAAAGAAACTCTTGAAGTATTCAAGGGTTATCGGCGCTTCTGAGAATAAACCACGAAAAATGTTCCTTTGGTGTTACTTAAAGCGAGTTCTCGGTTTCGCTGATAAAGTCGATGAGGATTAAGCCCAATCGACAAAGATCGGGAGGCAATCACGAGGGATGGACCCACCTGCTACAAAAGGTCCAAAGTTAACGGTATGCAGGCTTTGGCGAGATTAAATCTCCAGTCGGGCAATCGAAATATGCCCGTTTCGGAAAATCAAACCGACCTCCAAAATTCTCTCTAGGACTCGGAATGTGAAGAGCCTTGAGTTAAAAGATTATCTAGGATCTCTAAGTTGCCCTGAGCCCGAGGGAGTCGGAAGAATTGCGGTTATACCGCATGATTTCAGGAAGCGGTGAGTAGTATCTGATGCAGGAGGAAGAGAATGCTTCGAGAGGCACATTTACTATGTGAGTCATCTCTCCATAGGGTGAGAATTAAATACCCTTGATAGAAAATTTGTGTTTGCCGTTGTCATCGCATGAGAAGCAGCGTATTTTGAATCGCGTACCATCAGTATTGGCTGGCCCAGGAGATTGACCCAGGTGGGCTATTAAAATTTAAGTGAGTTTCAGAGTCGGCTATTCCCAGGACTAGCATAAAGGCAGAGCCTGGGCACTTGCCGGTTCATTGTGGAATGCACTGCTCGGATCCCAAAAGAGATTCCAGGCTCACGGGAAGGGAACCCTGATGAAGTCCCTGGATGGAAGTTGTATGTTGATGGAGCGAGCAATGAGAAGATATAGGCGAGGAATTACGATAGAGGACCGATGGTGAGGTATTAGTCGCCGCCGGTTCTTTAAGCCACAAACAATGAAGGCTGAGTATGATTCCGTAGTCACGGGGTCCCAAATAACTTCTTATTTCAATATTCCACTTATTTGTTAGTTCGGGAGTGATTAAAAAATTAGTAATTGAACATATTAAAGAGGAGTGCGGGGGTTAAGAAGCGGAACCAACTACGCCCAAATATCGTGTCAAGGCTTTGGCACTTGAGAAGGGACCGAATACATCTTTGCTTGAGCATGCACAGATCGCCAAAATGAACTTATGCGGACCTTCTCTGCCGATTGGCGACTACATATTTGAGGCTTGCAGAGTCCCGTGTCGAGTCGGCGTCTATCATGGAGTGTAATATACTTCGGTCTGGAAGAGGCGCTGGACTAGAGAGGCCGATAGCTCGATACATGTCAAATGGAGAACTTCCGGAGGACAAAATAGAAGCCAGGAAGGTAGTCAGTTGAAGTTACAAGTTCCGAATGGTACAAGATGAATTATAACGGTCACTTGGCCTCCTTTTTGAGTTTTTGAGGCAATGCTCGATAGAACCTTATGCAGAGGGACACGTATGTGAGCTGCTTTAATAAAATATTCATTGTCCTTAAAATCACCAAAGGCGGTACTATTTATTTGTATCATGAAAAGATGTCATGGGTATGTGAGAGAAGTCGATGTCATGAGCATTGCTTTGTTCTCGGCGTAACGCCATCTCCCGTTGTTTGTCGATGCCTTTAGCGTATGTGGGGCATAGCGTGGGACAATTTACCGAGCCACCCGATCCAGCGTAAAGATGTTGTGGTATTTGTGGACTATTTTAGTAAACAAATTCGAAGTTGTGCCTCTTAAAACGACTCTGACCGAGGCGTCGAGTTCATATGGAAGCAGCATTGTCAGCTGTCTGAGTTCCCGGATGCGGTCTACGACGAAGCGGGCCCATAATTTGATTGAGGTCATCGAAATGTGCACCCGATTGGGGAATGAAACACCGATTTGCTCTGTATGTTATCACCGAGTACAATGGGCAGGTGCAGTGAACCGAGACATATTCATAGGAATCAAGAAGAAACTCCTCAGAACGGGGTGCCAATGATACAAAGAATTAGACAAAGGTCTATGGTCTTATCCAAATCCACACCCTCTCCCCAACTTTCAGCGAGTGAGACCGGCTTTTCCGGTTTGGTATATGGATCGGAAGGCCGTGTTACCCGACAGGTTTATGCGCTAATGGCGGATTGCCTATAAGAAGACAAAACCGATGGCGCCTGGGGAGAATCTCGGCCCAGGTCGATGAGTTAAGGGATCGAAACCTGTCGGATGCAGATCATAAACCCAAGCGATGTCGATTTTACAATCGAAAGGTTAAACAGGCGGTTCAAAAAGGGCACACGGTATTAAGATTGGTAGAGGTGAGTCGACCTAAGAATCGTAATAAACTCGATCCCTAGGAAGGGCCTTACGGTTAAAAGCGTCTTGGACCCGGGGAACCTATGAGCTCGAGGAACTCTGGAAAGCCTCGTCCTTTGGCATGGAATTCACTAAAAGTATTTTGTTGAAGTACTCTTTTATGCGTCTATTGGGTAATCAGCGAAGTTCGAGGTATTCCAACTTTGTAATATCGTCGAGTAAATTAAATAGTTTCAACTATTTTCCTTCGCTTCAGACGAGGATGATCTTATAAAATGACCTTGTCATTTAAGATTAATTAAATAGTTTCAACATTTTCCTACAAACTTCGAGATAGGGAAGATCACCCTGAAATGACCTTGTCGTTTAAGATTAGTGAATAGTTTCAACTATTTTCCTACGACGAGACAAGGACGATCTCATAAAATGACATTAAGATTAATTAAATAGTTTCAACTATTTCACAAACAAGCGAGAGACGTCTTTATAAAATGACCTTGTCATTTAAGATTAATTAAATAGTTTCAGCTATTTTCTAGATTTCGGAGCGAGACGATCTCGTAAAATGACGTCATTTAAGATTAATTAAATAGTTTCAAGCCCCATATCCTCGCTTCGACGGAAGGCATTAGTCATTTGAGGTAAGAGTTAAAAAAGGCATAATGCTGATAATGATTGGTAATCGAACCTAGCGTCATGTCGGGGTAGCGGTTGGGTCCTTTGCCTGACCATCTTTTACTTTCGGGGTAGGGAATGTCTTGAGAGGCAAAGGTCAGAGAGTCAATCACCGGCAAACTGCGTGGTTAAAATGTGAGACTCCTCGAACTCTAGGGCGGTGTAGTCCAAGCAAAACTTGTGGGGGACATCATCGGAGAAGGCATCCTTTACAAAGAATAGATACCTATGCCACCTCGTGGGGCTCACCTTCCCCGGCTTTTCAGAATACAACATGTTCTTCATTCCCGGCCGTATGTGGAAATAAGTCAGTACCCCTTGATGGACAACGTTAGTTTTATCTTGGCGAGCGAGTTCCTTGGCGCCGCCCGATGAGTAAAGCATCCTACTTGGAATGCGATCCACGGTTGCCAGACCAAAAAAGTCCTAAGCGGCCGAAGACGCGACCCGATCGCAAAAAGAAAGAGAGTCTACAAACGGAAATGCTGCGGCGCGATCCGTAGATCAAAAACTCTCTAAATATTGGAGTGATGCGCCTTCAAACAAGGCGTCCGGCGGTCTACGCGCGAGGTACCTGTCGACACCGTCGAACTAATAGAATAATGGTTTCAAGGTGTCGAAGATGGCCCGTCGCGGCAGCTCTTCATGGTTACGCCGGAACCCCTCGAGGTGAGTCCTTCACCGGAAAAACCATTTACGGGGCAGCCCATAAAACCATTCTCTTATTTGATTTGGGAAGTCTTCGGATTTTTTGAAATCTGCGGCCTTACTCCATGACACCTTCCTGCTGATAGAGGAACTTTTGAACTCTGACGACTCTGCGTTGTCTATCGAGTGCTTGGCGGTAAACACACTATGCCTCGTCATAGGGATCCACTTGGCTTTGCTCTCGAAATCTTGACCTGCATTATCATAAATGGAAATCGAAAATCAAGAAAAAATAAAAATTTGTAGGCAGGTAACATACCACGAGTTAGATGTGCGGAAAATGGAATTAAACCATTGAAAATGTATTCACCCCCGTGGGAGGCCCCGCAATGCAGCAAGTCGTACCTCGTCGAGGTTCTGTGCGCCTCCATTAGGCGGCAGTTTTACGTGAGTCGCACTAACATGAGCGTGTTCTTCTTCTTTGATTTGGGTAAGAGAGTACAAAGGGAAGTAGGGCTGGTTTTGCTCTAGAAAAGAGAGAAATGTTGAATAGTTTCGGGAAAATGAAAGAGTAAAAGAGAAACGAGGGTATACTTTTATGGGAGAGAGAGAGAGGGGAGATACGGTTGGTACGGAAAGTTGGGAGGCCAAAAGGATGGGATCAAGTGTTTGATGAACCTATTTATCTTGAATATTCTTGAGCGTTCAAAAAATGGCGGCACAATAAATCCGATTAGATTAAAGGGGCGGTGATATAAATAAGAGTTTTTATTGGGCGGGTTTAAAGGCGTAGAAACGATGGCGTTTAATGGCGGCACTTTTGTCTCCTTCTTAAGGTGGTGTACACGTGTCACACAATAAGCCGACGAGTTCTCTATAAATGCCCCCTCACGATTATTCTTTAAAAGGTAATTTTTTCTATGACCCAAAAACTCTTAAGTCTTATTCGCGATAAATTAGCTTTTGTTATCGGGTATGCGATCGACTTGATCGTGGCTGGAAATGCAGAGTGCGCGTGAAACCTGGGCACCGTCGACATTTATGGAATCAAAAGATATCTAATAAGCCAGAGTAGAGTACCGAGCTCAGAGTCTTTTTGGCGAGGGGGTCGAGAGACCTTGTGTCTGCCGACGGCAATCCTTCCAAAGACCAATGGCTTAATCGCATGGAGGCTTGACAAAGGCGGTGACTAAATACTCGGCCAATCAGGTGGACGGAGAGAGAAGGATGTGAGGAAAGAGGTGGCGCCGGCCAGGTCGAAGGGGTCTCGCCAAAATTTGCCACATCAATCGATCTGTTGGATATGTTTTAAGTTCCGCCAGTTAATGTAAACGCCAGAATGAGAAATGAAATAGTTTAACATTCTTATATTCCATCATTATCGCCATTATTATTATTATAACCTCACCATGTAAGTTTCCCTTAGGTTATTGTGATATGAGAAAATAGTTTTTCGTCGACATGAGATGAGAACGACAAACGAGTCAAGGTCATACACAGTTGGAACAAGAAGCAATCCAAGAAGATTATTACAAGGAAATATTTAGCGGTAGATATTGCAGTTAATAATCTACTCTCAAAGTACGATTTTTTGTTTTTGTTCTAAAGTTTAATGTCATCAAGATTGTCTTAACGTTCAAGGTCCAACTTGTATAATCTACTCTTTCTAACAAGATGTTTGTATGTATTCACCCGATTCGTCATTATAATATACTCCTTTTAAGTATGCAGTAGAAGAATTTTATTCATTTTTTGTAAAAAAGATGGTGTGGAATTGCCGAATAAGTCTCCAATTACTATTTGATAAATAATTGGACCCATCCAGGTCGTACCACAACTTACAGATACATGAAATAGTGACAATAACTATAATATATACGGTCATATTTTATTTGTTGCCCTGCCTCTAGAACGGAGTTAGAAGTGGACATGTTGCAACATTGTTTGGTCCTATCTAGTGGCGGAAATAGAATTTTTATATAGTGAAAGCAAATAATTTGATACGATACAAATAAAAAAATATAGAAATTTAGAGATGACGAATAACATATATAATTTTTAAAATAATTAGTATATATTTGAAAAATCTTGTAAAATTATATTTTTCAATTATGAAGACGGCCCGATTTACTCTGCGCCTACTTACTATGTACGTAGTTTGTCATTTCGATTATTATTCTGTACGTAAATCGATCTGACTTGTGAGGTTGTTATGCCCAATCCAAGCTAAGGGAGGTTGGCAATGCAAGAATGAAAGTCGATTCAAAGTTGGTTGTGTTAAAAGCATCGTTGTCGTCATTAATATGTCATTGATGCATTGTCCAATGTCAGCTATCTTAATAGAATGTAATACACAAATAAATAGAGTTTAGGTGTTGAAAAATTACACCATGCATTAAAATTTTCATAGTAAATTATTGGCAAACTTTGTAGTATAAATAGATGATGAACTTTGGAGTTCATTTTATCCACCAAGTGGTACAAATGGCGTAATGCGTTTGTAGAGTAAAGTTTGTTAACTTGGAAATATAGATGAGGAGGTTGATAAAATAAAGTGTCTTGAAATAGAGGTGTTATATTATAGTAGTAGAGTTGTTTCGAGAAATATATTTGAGTATTGTGTGTGACATTATTTGAGGGTTAATTTATAGTTGCGTATTTTTATATATCAACTATATTTTAGCCATCAATTCTCAACAATTGGTATCAGGGCCCGTGTTAGTTTTCGAGTATTAGTTATATTATAATTATATTAGTGTTGTTAACTGTACATATCTAGGTAAGTTCTGGCTAAGGAAAGATTTGATATTTAAGCAGTCCTTGTGGCGTAGCATGTATCTTCGTGAAGTTACGGTGTACAGTGCGATTTCGATAGATTTATATTATACGATACTAATTCTTATTCGCGGTTACTATTCACATGAATAGTAAAATTGACAGTTGGCGGAATTATTGTAAAATCATGGCGAATTTTACTTGACTCCATTGAAAGCTTCAATAACAGATTATGGGTCGTAGGTACCCATCAATTTTACTGCTCGGACAAGATTTATGAAATATTGTCGATGGAAGTCAAGCAACACCACCCGAGGACCATCGCTTATGACACACGTTAGATGTTACGCCTGAGCAACAACAGACTCTGACGCCGTAAAAATGAAAAGTGAAATTTGAGTAAAGCCATGTATATATAATTGGCCAAAGGAAGCATGGGATACTTTGAAACAATCTTCGCAAAAAGAAAAATGATCTGAGAATTACAAGGCTCGAAAATGAGCTTTTGTCCCGTCTACCGAGGAATATACTATCGATCAAATATTTACGAAGGTGAAATCATATGTGATGAGATTTCCTAAGCTAGATCAAAACATTATTTCGGAGACCGGGATGAGAAGAATTATCATCCATGGCATGAAGTGAATCTGAGAGTATTGTCACGGCAACTCGAGGTTAGGCCCGTCGTACTGACATTAAGCGAGATCTGGAGGATTTGCTAATCATTGAAGGATCTAGACAAATCCACGTCTATGATCGTGAAAGAGACCATCACTACAAGCGAGCCGTGCGGGCCAGTGCAGGTCGAGGAAAGAAGGCAGTCTTTGGGCGATTTGGAGATCAAGATCGGGCGTACAAAGAGTAAGGTAGAGGTTTTCAATCGAGGGGGAGCCGGAGGCTCAAACGGTGGCAGAAACCAAAATCGGTGGCAATCGAAAAGATGGCTGCAATGACGAATCTTTACCATGGCAGAAGGACATTATGCAGAAATTGTTGGTCGAAGTGGAAGAAATCTTGCTGTGTCGTCAAACGAGAGTCCTAAGGAAGACGTTGGGACTTGAGACATCTTTTTCATGGAGGAAATAAATGTTGTTGATTCACAGTGAAAAGCTTTATGGAAGAATTTACCTTCATGGTGGATGAATACTCGATTGATATGAAAATGATTGGATTGTTGTTGACTCTCGGGATGTTCGATCATATGGCTGGAGGCAGTAAAAGTTCTTAGACTTGACGAAATGCGTTGGTGATCGTATTGTTGTAACGGCAGGCTTAACAACATATGCTGATGCGTATTGGCAAAAGCGAAGGTACAGAGATGAGTCGTGATCAGGATGACTCACGAATGTCTATCATGTTCCGGGAATAAAGAAAGAACTTGTTATTTGTGTCGATTGACCCACTTGAGGCAACTTCGTCGTGCTTCGGTGCTTGATGTAAAAGTGTATGAAAATTTGAAGGTCACTGGTACACCAGTGATGGAAGGACGGAGAATGGAAATTGTCTATGTGATGTCGGCCGAGAAAGCCGTATAGACAAGCAGGGCAGTGATACGCGACATGGCATCTGAGCTCGGACATGTCAATTATGGAAAATTGAAGATCATGATGCAGAAGTCGATGTTGAAGGGACTTCCACAACTTGAGATACGCAATGACATCATATGTGCGGGGATGTCCCGATATAGTAAAAGTACATGCCTTACAAGGAGTCAAAATTCTGACTAAGGAGCATTTGGAGTTGGTCGCTTTCAGTTGCTCGGGAAGATCATGTCGACATCGATACATGATAACATTTATTGATGACTACTCGAAGACCGATGTGGGTGTATTTCTTGAAGGACAAAGCGAGGCTTTTGAGAAATTCAAGAATTCAAGATGGTTGAGCATTGAGTTCGGGGAAGAAAGATCATATGTACCGTATTGATAATGGGCGAATACACTTGAATGGTTTAACAATATTTGAAGGAGTCTGTCTCTGGTGTGCAAATACTCCTTGGCCAGTGGAGTTAGCAGAGGAAGAATCGTCATCTAGCAGAGACATGTAGAAGTCTTCTCCATGCCAAGAATGTGGATTCAAGGTTTTGGGGCGGGGAATGTATGAGTCACGAGTAGTCTATATCCTGACAGGCTACCACCAATCGAGACTAGAGTTTGTCTGCTTGTTTGAGAAGTTGAAGAATGTCAAGCCAACTGTCAATTACTTCCGAGTATTTGGATGTGTGTGCTATGTGTTTATAGTTGATGAACACCGAAGTAAGTTTGACAAGAAGGCTATCCGCTGCATCTTTGTGGGATACGACGAACAGAAGAAAGGTTGGAGATGTTGTGATCAATTCAAAAGCGAGAACTTATATGCCGCGAGGAAATGTTGTATTTGATGGCGTCGTCGCAGTGGGCAAACAAAGCGGTATTACCAAATACCCAAGAGTTGCAAAAAAAGCTTCAATTTAAGTTGAAGGAAGATTCCTCTCAAGATAGTGGTGACCAGACGGAAACAGATGAACCAAAGTCTCCGATAAATGGGCAATCCGCGAAGAGCCGGATAACAATCGAGTCAGAGGTCGCTTGGAAAGCGAGGAATTCTTGAAACACCATAAGAGGTCTGAACCAGTTAGCCGGAGGTTGAGAGTTGGCCGTCGCGCTCATTGAGAAGATCTACTGAGATAGGAGGCCAAATCCGAGCGCATAGAAGCTTCATGTCTTGGTCGAAGATAACTACATTTGAAGAAGCTTGAAGAGTCAGTGGAGGAAAGCCATGGAGGAAGAGATTTTGGTACTAAAACAAAAGTGGAGCTTTGGGATTTGGTGCGAAACCTAAGGTATTAAACTCATATCTACGCAAATGGCACAAGTTAGGTCGTCTTGATGGTATGATAGAGATATAAGGAAACCATTAGTTGTTAGATGATTCTACCATGGAATTGACTATGGCGAGACATTAGGTCCCAGGGGCAAAGATTACCTTGATTCGTACATACTTATCTCTTTGCAGCCAATAAGTCATGGATATTGTGGCAAATGGATATAGAAGATGCATTTCTTCACGGGGAGCTTGATGCATTGACATTGATCATTGATTCACAGTCGGAGAAGCCAAATCTTGTGTACACCAAGTTTAAAAGGCTATATGGCTTGAAGCCGGGCACGAGCATGGTATGGAAAAATTGTTGAGTTCTAGTTGAGTGGTTATCATGTTGCCCCGGGCGGATTCAAGGCTTGTTCGTAAAAGTTCAAGGAAAGCGAAGTTATCCCGAGTTGTCTGCATATATGTGGATGTTGATCATCAGCAGAGATGACAAAGTGAGATTCAACGACGAGGCAAACATCGGTTAGATTTCAAATGAAGGAGCTTGGAGAATTGAAACACTTTTTAGGATTGGAAGTTGAAAGAAGCCAGCAATTATATTCTTTGATCGGCCAGAAGAGATATACTTCAAAAGTTTGGGCTAGCAGAGTGTAAGCCGATTTCTACCCCAATGGAGCCAAACTTGAAGTTGTATCAATAATGGGGAAAGACTTGGAGAATCTGTCAATGTCGGTGGTAAATCTATTCTTTCCATGCTGATATAGCATTTGCGGTTGAGTTAAGCAGTTCGTGTTGAATCCAAAACCCGTCTTGAAGTAGTTAGACTTATCTTGAGATATGTAAAGAACTTGATTGGGGACTCTTGTATGAGAAGGGAGTAGAGTGCAAAGTGAGCGGGTATTGTGGCGTTGATTATGTAGGAGATCGTGACAGCGTCGTTCGGCTTCTTTGGATATGTTGATGCTTGGCTCCGGGGAGCTATATCATGGTGTAGTAGAGACAACCTCTGATTTCTACTTTCAACCACGGAGGCGATGCAGGCCGAGGCTATGGTTGCTGGGGGTGTGCTTGGTTGACTCGACTCATGAAGTTTAGACCCGGCCAGGTGAAGATGGGGTCACATTCGTTGTGATAGCAGCCGACGGTCGATAGCGAGAACCCGGTATTTCATCTCAGGCGAACATGGAGGTACACTATCATTTCTTACGGGAGAAGGTAGCTTGACGAGATGTCGAGATGAAGCAGTCAAGATAGATAGTCAGTTCGAGACATCTTTACAAGAGGAGCACAATGACAAGGCACGAGTTCCTTGAAGTCGGCAGGATGATTATACGGACGAAGAATGTTGACAATGAGAGTCATTGTGTGATACATCGTCAATTACATCATCAAAATACATCATAATACTAATAGCCATATGTCTACAAATAAATAGAGTTTAGGTGTTGAAAAAATTACCCATGCATTAAATTTTTCAATATTAAATTGTTGTGGCTTGTAGAATAAATAGATGATGAACTTTGGAGTTCATTTATCCACCGAAATGAACTATAAATAGCATAGTGCATTTGTAGAGTAAAGTTTGTTCTTAAGAAGTGTAGTGAGAGGTTGACAAAACAAAGTACCTTGAAATAGAGTGTTATATTATATCGTAGTTGTTTCCAAAAATATATTTGAAGTATTATTGGCCAAAAATTATTTGAGTTAATTTATAGTTGCGTATTTTATATACAATTATATTTTGACATCGATTCTCAACGAGGTTGTGTTCGATCTAATATGCCTTAACTTTCGTGGCCGAAATTATTGCTTCTTTAATTTCGTTTATTCGACTATATCGTCTTTATTACGTGTACTATGATGGGGGATTTTAGGCCCTGGCCGGATCGAGAACCTCGCTTGATCCTCGTTGACATCTCTCTTCCTTGGGGAACATTCTGGTAAAGGCGAGGCCATGCGAATGAGCACTCGTGCATTCGATGGGTGCCATGCAGAGGGAGTTTGGGTATCTTGATTAGTTCTTTATTGGGTGCTCACAGTACCCCTCGTTTGTCAAGCGGCGAGGAAGTGCATGCTTTTCAGTACTAACTCGGGTTTGTCATGGGGATTGTGTTATTTGTAAATCGCTTAAGTCGGCAGGCTCCATTATGCACAAACCCCCAGAGCCAGAAATCGTCATGATCGCTCCGATGGTCGAGCGGTAAATGTCGAGGAATAACTTAAGGAAATAAGGTTAAACCTTACCTTTTAAATGTGGAGAATGATGGATATTTATAGAGGAACTCCAAGAGCCTTGATGAAGAGATGATGACAGAATGTCAGCATCTCATGATAAAACAATCCACTCTGAATATAGGCTTTAGGTAAACCGTTAAATGGGCCTTTAATGGACATTCTTTTTGTCTTGTGGTAAATTGCATTTATATCAATTGCCCCCTTTAACACTATTATAATGATGCCGCCATTTTTTGAAATGGAAAATGAGAATAAAGTGTTAAATGAACTTATTAAATGGCGCCACTTCCATCGAGTGGCCACAGGGGATCCCAAGAAAAACCGTATTTTCCTATTAAAAAGGTAGAAATTCTTCTCTCTCTACTCTCTCTCTCTCTCTCTCTCTCTCTCTCTCTTTACTTTTCAATTCTCATTTCTCATTTATTGTGCCATTTATAAATCCCGTTCACTTTATCTTTCTATTTCTTCTCTGCCTGCATGACTTATTTCTCGCCGTGGTGACAATGCGCTGACGCCGCCGCCAGCTTCACCGGCCGCGGAAGGCATCGAGCATCACACTCCGAGAGTACGTCTTGCTTTCGACTTGTTGCCTCGATGGGGGTTCTTATCTTAGAGGGGAAAATCGTTTTCCCGTCCTCTTCCCTGTATTCATTATTTCAACGAGAGGAAGTAAGTCGTGGTAGTGCGCGCCACTTCTAACATCGACAATGATACACATGAATTGAACCTCCTGCAGCGGGGCGAGATACTAAAAAAGTTGAGACCTTTCTTTTGCTGCATGATCGCAGATCAGCGGCGTCATTGAAACTGAAGGAGGACATTATAGTTGAGAGTGTTCGGATGTCCAAGAAAGAAGAAGAAAGGTATTTGCCAAAAGGCTTACGGTAAATCTGTGACCCATTTGCTAACGATGAGGGGCATCTAAGAAAAAGAAAGGAAGAGGGTATCACCGAGCCCTCGGGGGGCTTTAGGAGCGTCACGAGCCGGTGATGTGGCATCGGGGCAACGAGACATGTCGTGATGATTATCGGATTGAGGCTGGGGTGAAGACAAGGATACCCCTCGCCGGCCAGAGACCATCGATGTTCCCCACGATCGGCCCGCGCTGATAGGGAGATTCGATGGAGAGAGGGTACCTTTAAGCATATGTTAGGAGTTTCTCGATTCACAGTCTTCGACTTTGCAGCATCGCGTTAAATCGATAGTGTCTTAGCGACCACCCGATGGTGCTGACGGTGGGACCACTTTGCACAGGCGACTACGGCGGCGTTCGGGTTAGGCTGTCTTTCGGTTGGGATGGTGAGGTATTAAACACATTCAGCCGGATTTTAATGTAGCTCGCGCGAGTGTTTACCAACGGCTTCCGTACTCGTTCTACGAGAACATATACCGTAGGAGCTAGGGAAGTCCCGATCGATAGCACAATCTGGTTCCTTGCGAAGGATGCTTTCTTGACGAGGTCCCATACTATTTTCTAGTTCATACTATGTTAGAGTATGAAGAGTCCCTGACTGATAGAAGTTAAAAGAAGTTAGAGAAGGGTTTCGTGAGACCTCGCGATGGAGCGTTTTACGTGACCAGATGTCCTCGTCAAAAGCCGAGGGTTGTTGAGGGCATCGACAACTGATCTTGGTATTTTCTTTCCACTTTTGCAAGTTTATGATCCATGTTTTCGTGAGTCCTCGTGTTCCTACCGCTTTTTTGTTTCTTTTTCAACGACGCTACGAAGGTGAAGGATGGAAGGCCGTTCCCGCTGAAGTGTTACTTGGATATTATATTGGGAATCGACTCTTTGAAGATGTTGGCCCCAGAAGTCTTCCTCTTCGATCGCTCCCGACCCTTTTACCGATTATGGCGATCATTCAATGGAGTCTGAGAAGAAAGGTGCTTTTACTCTTATACTCCCGTACCCGGCCCGTCAGGCGGTGATTAATCTTATTGATAAGTTTTCTCACGAGACCTGCATAGCCGCTGAGGCACCTCCTTCCCCGGATCATCACGGTTCCTTAAATGGAATGTTGCGAGAGGTCCTCGAAGGCCTCTGAGGGAAAACCTTGATTCATGGTGAAGCCTGGTAAAGTTATGAATAGCCGCCGCATTAAATCGACCACCCACTTATCTTTCTCATGAGTTTGTAAATAACTCGAGGATACGGTGTACACTTGTGACCTGCAATAGCCATAGAGATGTATAATAGTGTATGATGTAGCCTACGTGCAGGAGTCTTTGAACTCAACCTTCAATTTCTTGACATTTCTCCTACCGTCGAGATAAAGATATTTCCTTGGATTTTCTTTTTCTTCTTTTCCCACTTATTTAGTCCTTTTCTTTTCAAATGCTTTCATTTACATCCTTTATTTCTCTGGGCGACCCAGTAGCACTAGCTTTATTCTCTTCAATTATTGATTCTTCTTATCGGTATCTCGATTAGAGAATTTCTTTCGCCTCCCGCGAAAAGGGAAAGGGATGAGGTTGTCTCCAAAAAAGACATGAGAGTCCGGGTAATGCGAGGGAAGCAATATTGAGGAAGAGTGAGAATCTCTTCGGGCCTTCGAGGCCTCTGAAGTTTATAAAAGCGAGGAGATGTTGAAGAGCGGATCCGAGGAAAGCAGCGAGGTCAATGGAGTACAACATTCACACCGCGGCATTACTACTGAAGGGTTTTAATGACAAGGTTGGTGTGATGGAGACCCGACTTGAGATCTTGAAGCGTGGATAATTCCGTTGAAAAGGTTTAAGCGGAGGCGAGGAGTATCACGCACTTGTCGAGGTGACAGCGACTCTCCTTAGATCCTTGCCGGAAGGTGGTGGTTATTATTATCCGAGCGTCTAGCACCCGTTTACTGACCGTCGAAACCCTGGTGAAGACTCTGTGGTTAGTCTTTTTTGATGACCTTCACGAGGAGGAACATTGTGGCGATGATGATTCTGGCGTGAGGCCAATGGAGATGAAAGCGTGATGAGTTTGAGGGCCCTTAGATTTATAATTTTCTTTTGTAAGTAGTTTGGGCCCTTTTTGTAGTCTTAGTGCCATTAGTTCCACATAACTTTGTTTCTAATAGGAGTCTGGCTATTCTTTTGTCGCATATATATTTTTCTTTTCTCTCGTTCTTCTCTTTTCAATTATAATTTTATTTTATTTATACGTCTTGGCGTTTCTGCATATCATTTCCCCCGCTGCGAGTATGAGTGAAGTATGCTTAAGCC
Organism: Lithospermum erythrorhizon; assembly: GCA_019722365.1. Classification (NCBI taxonomy): domain Eukaryota; kingdom Viridiplantae; phylum Streptophyta; class Magnoliopsida; order Boraginales; family Boraginaceae; genus Lithospermum; species Lithospermum erythrorhizon. The sequence continues at coordinate 59,786 of JADFUC010001170.1, forward strand.
ATTTTTTATACAACTGTGATGATAAGTCATGACTTTATAGTTTATGACTTGAATTTCAAAATTTATGATTTTGAAATACTTCTTCGATTATGAAGCAGAATTCGATTTAAGGATCCGACAGCCCGATGGGATCTGATTTAATGATCGCTCTATTTCTCGAGTCGAGTTTAGTTTGAAATGACTTGGTCATTTTTAACTCTGCGTCGTTTAATTAGAGGGAAAGCTTGATTTAATAATCGGCTTAAATGTAGTTTTAAGGGGTCAATTGCTCCACCCCCGTTACTCTTCGCCGCTCTGCTTGAAAGTATTGATCACCGATCGTTTGACCATAGTGTTTTGCTTGTAACTCTCCATGGCTTATGGAAAAAGGTAACACTTTTCTATTGCTCTTGTTAGTTTAAAGGGACTTGTACTTTATTATTCTTCCTTCGTTGTAGCGAAAGTGCGAGAACTATTTTTCTTTGTCCTTGATCGACAAAGCGTTAATCCTTCTTTATAATTAAACACATTTAGAATGAACATTTCGTAAATTCAAATTACCGCCCAAATTAAAATACAAAAAGATTGCCCACCAACTTAATTTTGAAAAATTGTCGAGGGGCGATCATTCTAAACATAATATTTTTAGGTAAGATTCCATGCCAAGCTATGCTCGATGTCCTTTCCCGATAGCTCTTCTAATATATGGGTTCATGGTCTCGACTCTACTTAACCCGATTAGATACTTCCCATTTGGATTGAACTGACCCAACATCAACCCTTCTTATCCTTAAACATTCTTAGCATCGAAATCTTGATGAATTGCCTATTCTTTACCCTTGATTGTAAACTTGGCCATCGCACTGCTTGTCTTGTTGCGTTTGGCGATACTTCGATCTCTTCTTATTCGCTTAATCGCGGTTCTCGTCCTTATTGTCATTCGATTATCACCGAAGCCAATTTGTGCGATATTTAGGAGGCGCGCCGAGGGTATGTTATACGTGTCGTAGACCAAGCCGAATGGTGTCTTCGCGTAGCATTGGAAAGCGTGGTTCGATAGGACCCAGCAACCAGCGCGATCAAGTTCGCCGTACCGCCGCCCCCGATTGAAGCAAATTTGCCCGATTCTAAAAATGGTTTTGTTCATAACTTTCCACAGCGTTATGCGAGGTAGCACACGGAGAGAATCTATGCTCGATCCTATCACGTTGACACATTCACGTATGATCGCGGCGTCCAGGCGTAGACCGTGCTCGGAGATGATTTATCTTGAGTATTAAAGCGGTGATAATGTTCTTCCGATGAACTCCTACATGCTTTGGTCCTCGTATTTTCACCAAAAACAACCTCACCTACTTGTTGAAGTAATGGGCCCTTGACTATGGCATCTTTTGTATTTAACGATGGCTAAGGGTGTCAGCCCAAATTCGATTCCCCAGCATGACGAGCGAATGGGTCATAGGACATGAATTAAATACCCTTTGCTTGTTTGGCGAATGCGACTTGCATTTTGACACAAATCACATTTTCACATATTAAATGGCATCGTTCATTATCATTGGGCCAAAAATATCTGGCTCGTGTGATTTTGAGTGATAGGAATTTATGCATGTGATGTCTCCGGACTTCTCCACTAAATTACACCATAGAGGAGCTTGATCGTGTTCCATTTTGCAACACAAAATAGGAGAGGGTCTAAATACAAGCGCTTATGCCTACTCCCTTTAAATCCCCGGAATTTATAGCTTTGGAAGTGGTTTCACGTTCTTGCTGACTTGGTAGATCGCCCGGTGAAATGAATCAGGCGATGGGGCTATCGATCTTCCTCTTCTTCCATGATTCTTATAGCCATCCTTAACCCGTAGGTTGGGGCATTTCGACCTCTACTCTCACATGGTTTGGCATCTCGTCGAAATAGGTGGTCGCCGAGCAAAAACAATCGTCGGCGTCTCGTTCTGCGTCTTGAGGATGCTTTCGAAAATCCACGTACTCAAGTGCTTGTGCTAGCAGATGGCCTTAGCATGGTATTATTTGAGGTGTCATTCTTGACTAATCTCCTCGCTTTTGTTCTATGACCGGTTTTGAATTCCCTCCCGAACTTTCAGCGGTTGATATCGAGCTTTCTCGTTTCGATCCTGTTACCATCACTTCATATTCGGCTTCGTTCTTGGTCGCTTTGAAGGAGAAAAGTAGGGCATACTCAAATTGTTCTCTGCACACTTACTGAATCAAGGATTCACACTCCGTCCCAGCCCCAGCCGTTACTTGCTCCGTGACATACAATGTCCACTTTGGACCTCTTGAGAGTATTACTCACTTGCCTTGGAGCTTCGTCGGTCGTGAGTATTGTTTTCTACAATGGAAATTAGCCATAACGTGCTTTTGATCCTGTGATGTTCATATTTGATCTGAGCTTCAGCAATTCGATGGCCCCAGTGGTGAGCCACTCCACATTGCTTGGATTGGACATAACTCGCTTTATGGGTTGATCTGTGCCATAATAACATTAGGATGAACCTCAAAGTAGGCTTTAGGTTTCCTCGCCGAATTGACAAGGCTGATGACAAACCTATTGATGGCGGATGCTCTCTTCGGTCCGTGTAGGACATGGCTCACATAATATATATGGTTTGAACTAGCTCTCTCTCGTATTTCTTCTTGCCCTCCGATCTTTGAAAGATCACAATTTGGAGCTCCTCGCTCTCTTCCGGTCTTGCTAAAATTTGGGAGATCCCAAATATCGCTTGACTCTTGAATCTTTGTTACATTGTGAATCCCAATTAAGCTCCTCTTTGGAAGCTTGTCGGAGATTCTTGAAAAATGGTAAGTTTCGGTTGCGATTTGAAATGAACCCGACTTATGGCATGATCGACCACTCGACTTGAACATCTTGTAGATCTCGGGGTTCCGTCGGCGAAGTCTTTCATTTTGTTGGGTTTGGCTCTATTCTGGCTCATTATATCATGACCGAGGAACTTCCCTAAGTTACCCCAAGCGAACACTTATGCGGATTAATCTGGCTTTGCATTCCTTGACCTTCCTAGGGACTCTTCAATTTCCCGGATAATTCGCTGGGTTTTTGCTTTTAGCGGCCTGTCATCCACGTATATCTCCATGTTCTTTCCAATCGTTCTTGAAGGCGAAATTTACCGTCACTTTGGTATGTATCCCGGCGTTCTTGAGCCAGTGACATGACTCTCAGTGATATAGGCCATATTACGTGCGAGAGGCCATTTTGTCCTAGTCATCCGTGTCAAATGGATCTGGTGATACCCGGCAGCGTTGAGGAAGTCAAGACTTCGTGCCCGATCTTTCCCGTCGACCGGGCTTCCCCGAGCATGGTAAATGATAATAGTCCTTTGGGCAGAGCATTCATATTAGTGAAATCCGTGCTAGTCTCCACTTATTCTCGGGGAATTGGAGTTCCACACACGATGTTTTTAGCTACCGGTTCTTGATCTCTTTTTGTATCGCGGTTTGTCATCGAAGTTTCTTTTCTTTGCTTGATTGGTTTGAGCAGCGGGTCTCTTGTAGCTTATGGAGTGCTCTTTTATTTCCTTTGGCATCTCGCCGGGCCCCAGCCCGAACACCTCCTCATCTTGCTTTGCTCCCGATGCTACGAGGGGCTTTCTGTGCTCTTCGCCCAGCCAGTGTCTATTCTAAAAACTTGGTCAGTGCGTCCTTGTCAAAACCCTCCTTCAGTATTCATGGGACATCCACAAGCTTATGCTCTCGAAGTCCTTGGGATCGTTGTCACAGAGTTCCGATTTAATTGACTCTTGACATTTATTACCCCAGTTCTTTTCTTGATGTCTTTTCCTTTTGTGGGATCCTGCTTGAAAACCGAGCCTCGGGAATGGACAGCGGTAGCATTCCGTCCTCTCTTTTGGTTTCCGACATCTACTTATTCGGTAGTGTGGGAAGCTTTATTTTGAATGTAAAAGGAAGATGGATTAAACCAGTGCGATTAGGTAGGGGGTCTTCATGAGAACCATTATAATATGAATTCGGTATGTCCTGACGTGAACCGTTCGGAGGCATTTCTATTTGTGACATCAGCTCAGCTATTCCGTAGAATTGAATAGAATGCCCGATGAAGCCGATTCGGTGGCGTCGAAATTGTGGGTTTTCATCTTTTTCTAAGCGAGCCCAATTTGTCATGCAGCTTGCAAATTAGAATGTCGGCCGAGCTTCTGTGTCGACCAACGCATCGCCGCCACCCGTAAAGTTAGATATAATGGGCCAACTACCAAAGGGATAAATGCGTGGGATAAATCCGATCCAGCGAAACTCTCTTTTCTCTGAAGGTTATTTCCCGCTGTAGGTGGGTAGTAGCGGGGGAGCCGGGGCATATCGATACTTGGTATATTTTCTTCTAGCATTTAGGTATCCCCTCCGCCGGTATTCCTCGGAAATGGTGTCGACCACTCCCGTCGCTTTTCGGAGATGATTCTCCCCATATCTTGAGGAGATCCCATTTGATCCTTTCCTGAGCTTCGTGCAATTGACCCCTTTTATCAATTTCACCGATCTCCACAGCCAGGCCGGCGCACCGTCGGGTAGCCGTGACCATGAATAACATGGTATTCATGATATTTTTAAGGTCCTGATGGGAGGGGCGCCAGGCTGTAATGGCTTTGGGAGAATCTTTTTGTCTTCTATCTGATAGATCCTCCCCACCGGGATCCGGAGGTGGGATATAATGAGTACCGACCCGGATCGAATATTTTCTTGGGGTTACTCAAATCTTCTCGTCTGGGTGATCTCCGGACGTGGTCTCTTAAAACGTAGATTATCTTAGTGCTAGATAATCATATACAGATATCAATTCGTGGAATAAATCTCTTTTGGACTTTGATTTTGAGATTATGAATACGTATATAAACACTAGTAAGTTTACTCAAATTTAGATGACAAATGTTATTTGTATTAACAACGCTGCAATTAATTACCAAAGAAAACGTTTTTCATTCTACCTTCATTCAATTTTAAATGAAGGTTGTGATTTTCTCTTAATCGTGAGATTTTTAAAATAAAAATGCAATGATAAATATCAAAAATTAAGAGATAGCAACAGATAAAAGTTATTAAATGCAATTGATATATTTTGGTTCACAATCTTTGTCGTCACGACGATTAAATATAGCTTTATTACTATTTTCTTCCATCCTATTAAATACACAATTTGTTAAATGTATTAAATTTCATGAAATTTGTTATCTTTATTTCTACTCCATGTTCCAATAAATAAATTAAATGATCAATGTATAGGTGAGAATAAAGTAAATGACCAAATGCAAGGCTAAACAAATTCCATGTCAATATAATATCACATATTTCATACGGCCATACATGAGAGCTCATGGATGATCACAATGCCTTATCTAATCAACGTCAATATCAATTTTCATTCAAATTTTTGTCATCTCTTCATATTTGAAAATGAAATTTTTGGAGGTAAACATTGGCTCCAATATTAGTATGTGATGTATACAAAATAAGTTAAAATATTAAATGCACCATATTACATTTATCATCTTCATTTAATTGGAATAATGATAGTATGTGATGTATTCTACAAAGAGATTAAATTGATTAATGCATCAAATTACAATGTTCAAATAAATGTAGTACTGCGCAATTATTTGACTAATTAAGGGGCTTTTTATGTAAAATTCTATTGATTCTTTATCAGTATGTAAATTGCTAGGATGACTTCTTCATCGACGAAGGGGTATTATATGACACTAAACAACTTTGATGATTTCAAAATAATATATTAATGTATCTAAAGACTTCTTTTATACGTATCACCAAAGTATTATTTTCATACTAAATAATTTTATGATTTAAATAGAAATTAAACATGTTACTAGTTTATGAATATATTATAAATCAATAAGTAGTTATATCTTGAAATTAACGTTTAATTACTTCAACACTTAGTTATTTAAAGTTTAATAAATTAATGTGTTTGCATTTTTATCAATATCTTAAAAAAATTAACATTAAACAAATTTCATAATATAATTAAAAGAATTTACATACAATCTAATTACATTTGGAATATAGTGATGAATATTGTTATTTTAACAATATATTATTTGACACAAAATTTTATTTTACAATATATAAATTATAATATTTTTGACGTATAAGTATTGAATCTCGTTTAACAAGTTGAGCAATAATAATACACAACTTAATAAAATCCTAACGTGCGCCCAATGATTGTTAGCATACGCTTCCGTCATGGAGATCCGAGTTCAACTGCGTAACCAATTTTAATATTTGTTGATACAAATCCTACCGTCCCTGAGAAGTTGGGCCAAAAGAGGTTTTAAGCACTAAAAAGAATAGGTATCTTAAAAAAATTTACATAATTAAAATAAGAATTTAATCACTTTTTCTCTTTCTTGCTTTCGCTATCCCTGGCTGCATCCACCACGGCTCAGCGACCCTCACGAGAAAAAATCTAATTTGATGGAGACAAAACACGAACGTATATCTTTAGTTATCACATGTATATCTGCATTAGCCAGAGTGGAACAAAAAATGATATTTTGGTTTTCAAACTTAGGAGGCGCTTAATGGATCCATTTCATGAATATCAAGCAGCGGCTTGATTAAATTCGACATAATTTGAAACTCTCAGGAAATGAGTTCTTTGATTGAATATAGAGCATTTAATTACCATTGTGAAGCAAAACACCACCGCCACGACCAATCGGAAAGATAAAGGGGGCTGTGGTGGGGACGAGGGTAGGAAGAGAGCGATGGATAAGGGTTGTAAGGTGGGAGGAGGGAGGCGGTGGGGTAGGGGCGCTCGGGGGTGGGGAAGGGGTGAAAGTGGGGTAGTTTGGTTAGGGTAGGGTGCAGGTGGTGGTGGTGGCAAGGATAGGGGTGGGGTGTGTTGAAGAAGAAAATGGTGGGATATGTTAAAGAATAAAAGTGTGAGGGTTTATTTAATTATGTAAAATATTTAAAATGTGACCCTTATACTTTAGTCCCTATACTAGTGTAGTGTTAGGGACAAAATAGTCATTTTAATATAGGAATAATATAGTTATTTAACGTTTGTCTCTTATGGTATAATGTAGGGATAAAATAGTCATTTTATTGTGTATTTTAGGGGTAATATAGTCATTTTACTATGTATTTTAGTGGAAAAAATAGGTGCAGGGGTGTTCTCGGACAAAAGATTGTTCGAGTGATGTAGGGCAAAGAAAAATAGTATAAGGGCCTCTTGGGAGCAAAGAATAAGTTCGGGGATACGTAGAAAATTATGAAAATGGATTCAGGGGTGTCTTGGCCAAAAAGCCATTAAAAATCTGGCTTGTCAATGTGGCCGGAAAAATAATTTGCAGCATGTCGTATTTTAAGATGGAAAATTATCGCTTATCAATATTCCTACAATAAAAATTTGTAGAACCAAGTGGGCGTATCCTTGAGTATTAATAACATCGACGCCATGTAAATACATATTACTTTTATTAAGTGAATCACTGTAGAACTTATGCTGTTAATGTGTTTGCAGCTTGGTAGTTTTATTGTTAGCATTGATCATTTGAATTGATTGATTTTAAATTGAAATCTTATGAGAGTGTGGCTTGATCATGTGCTGATCAATAAAATGCTGTGCAGGATATCGGAGGAATTAATTCTTCAGAATCTTAACACATATACACCATAATAAGCTAATACATTTATACTATATATAAAAAGAAAGTAAGGTATAGGTAGTTATTTTTTATTGCTTTTAAAACAAAAAAAAAATACTAATGACTTTATTCAATCACAAAGTACATTGTAAGCAATTTTGCTAGTATTACTTTAATTAAGAATGATGACAAAATGTAGAAACTAATGATAACATTCCAATCCACGAGGCATAAATTCCAAAATCGTATTACTTTAAAGTGTACATGATGGTGCAATGATAATATACCACGCTTGCAATTATTACGTGATGATGCTAGAATTTCACCCCGAATAAGACGGGCTGCGTCAACCTATTAACATGAGACCTTTGATGAAAAGAATAATTAACGCTTCCGTCCGTTTGAGACGGAATTACATCATATAATATATCGGGGTATGCTTGCTAGAAGGATTTATTATTTATAAGTATGTGCTGATACAATAAAACATCTTTGGGCGCTAAAGATTTCGGTGGATCGTAATTGGTTTTCACACAGCTTGACAATCTTGAAGGTTTTCTATGAAGAATTGAGTTTTTATGCAAAATTCTCTCGGGAGATTTTGTTGTATTTTTGTTGTGTTTGATCATGATTTTTTAGGTTATTGGAGGAAGAGGGGTTATATGGGTCTCAGAACTTGAATCTTTCGACACAATTAGTTGATTAGTTTTTAAAATTGAATCGCGTCTTATGAACAGATTGAATTTTGAGGCGAGAATCTGAATTGTTGAATTTTATGGAAGTAATTTTCGAGAATGCGGACGCTTTATTTTTGATGCTAGTAGGAAAGTTGGGATCTTTTTTAGGTCAGCCTTTGATTAACTGAGCTTCTTGGACTCTTCATTTGGGTTATTGGGGGGGAGGTTATATGAGCTCAGAACTTGGAATACTAGACACGATTGGTTGATTAGTTTTCGAATTGAATCGCGTCTTAGTTGAATTTTGAGGCAAGATCTGAATCGTTTAATTTTATGCAATTAATTTGCCTCCAAGAATCACCGGGCGCTATTTTGATGTGGAAGGATTGGGATCTTTAGGTAGTAGCGTTTTCAAATTAGCCCAAACTTCTTGGACTCTTCGTTTAAGCTGATTGCTTTCTAGAGTCTTCATTTTGAACCCGTGACTTCGAACTTCCATTTTAGACCAAGAGCCTATTTTAATGCAATAAAATTAGGATTTTTGAGCCTTAATTTTGATTAATGCAGGGGTCTTTTCTCGGGAACCCTCGTTAAGGTTTTAAAATTTATGGTTAATTAATGAATAAAACCACTTATATTGAGATTCGATTAATTCGAGGCTTAATCCACAAGACCATAATATTTTACACGTGTTTGATTTTGATCGGATTTTAAGTCGAACCTTAATCGCCACGTGTAACTGTCGATGGACTTTATTTAATTAAATTTTAAATCGATCATAATAAATAGAATTTAATTAAAATTAATTAACCAATTTCAGTTCATAATGTCTCCCCCACACGCATAGGTAGTGACATATTAATAACTTTAATCCCGTGTTAAAATTTAGGATAATCATGGAAATTGAGTCTACGCTTGTGTTGTTTCTTTTTCTTCCAGTAAGTGGACTTGTTTATTTTATTTCGACTTCATTATTGTGGAAAATTATGAAATTTGAATAGAGTTGTTCCCTGAATGTAAAAGGAAACAGCGAAATGTTTCCATACTTTTTAAATTTTGTAGATAGGCTCCATAATCCATTTTCGGAGTTGCCACGATTTTGGTATTTCATGGCCAAATTGCGTTGTGAATGCTTTGCGTATCCTTCAACAATTCAATGCGAATCGAAGGTATGTGAAGAGGCGATATTTTGGATCAGTCTCTTCATGTGGATCACACAGACTACTGTGATTCATTCCTGGTGCCTTATGAAAAATTTATAGGGAAATTCGATATCGAACTTTTAAAATTCATATCTAAATTTGCTGCGTTTATCGGAATTAGGTGATTTAGATGTCAACGAAGTTCTTTGAGTTTCTATATGTCACGATTATAGGCCTCCTGTTTTGTGTTAGCCACGCTTTTCAGAAATCATTTGGGGGCGGTGGCGTTTTTTGTTTGCTTTGGATCTTTGTTAACACTTACGTAGTGTTTGATTTTGAGGAACATGGATGGCTCTTGAATCTCCCAATTCATGGAGTATCATACCAAAGGCATGCTTGGAGTATATTGAAATAACTTTGTCACTTGCATTCATTCATGAGCTTGGTTTGCGTCGAGGTTCTTTGGTTAGGATTCTTTAGTCCACAGTATTCATCAGCCTTTCCGTTCTCCGCTTCTTCTTCTTTTTCAATATGATCTTGAGTTAGCTTATGGGAGTAGTCTCAGTATATTTTGTTACTTCTCTTGTTCATGAACTTCATGCTTCGTCATGGAGTTCTTTTTAACATGTCGTGGTAGGTCTTTTTGTGTGAGTAGGATTTCTGATTCCCTTTCTATAGTTGTTCTGTTTCACTTGCACATAGCTTACTTCAACGTGGCGATTATCGTGAGTAGGATCTCTAAATACACTTCTCGTGACTGTCCTCATCTATGGAACTATTCACAGCCCGGTTATTGCTACTAGGTAGTGTTTGAACTTCTAGTCCTAGGTAACTTAGTTTTAAATCATATCATCCCTTATCAAAGAGATGCAGTTTCTCAGGGATCGCATACTCTCGAGGGATCAAGATCTAGGCTTTTTTTTTTTTTTTTTTTGTTGGAGTTAGGCGAGAGATATTGTGACTACAGATAGGATGCCGCGTCTTTGGGAATCGTGCTTTATTTCATTACACCAGTATATATGGTGTATTAACTTTTAGGACTTCACGTACTTTATCCTTAGTATCTCTTATCGCTTCATACTTTATATTAGGCTACGGAGGTTCATGTTTTTGGCTTTTCTTTTCAGGTAGTGATGGCTTATTCCATGCGTCCACTGAGTATACTCCTCTCTTAAACAAATGCGTTGTTGGTGACCACCGGGCCATGGGCGAGAGTTCGTTTGATCGGTTGGAGGATGATTTGGGCCATGATCCTGATTTTCCTGTGATGCGTGCGGCCCTGGAGAACTTCTTTTATTTGATTGACTTTATGGATTTGTTTGCTTGAGAGATGAGGTGGAAGCTATTTTCGCCATCTGTCGTTCTTGGGATGCTACGTTTCCGGTGCTACATGTCTGGGCCTTACGTAGCAGTGGCTTACTCGGGTTACTCGAGATTTCATTATTGATCTTGTTGATCGTGACATCGTATTGGGGAGTGTTCCCCGGGCTAGAGAAGAACCTTTATAACTTCGTGTTGCGTTGGTTCGGCTCGTTAAATGCTGGAGGCCCGGCCGGTGGAGTGTTGGATCATGTTGTGACTGTGCTTGATGAGGCACTCTGGGGTGCACGGTGGGCTTTCATTTCCAGGACTTAGAGATGTCTTTGAGCGATCGCTTGGATGCCCTCGAGAGTTTAGAGCCTCTCTAGTTATTTTCTAGGTTTATTTTGCGTAGTTTGGGATACTTCCCCTTTCTAATGTATTTTGGAATGGTTGTTTTGATAGTATACTTGCATTTTTTTTTGCTTTGATATATTTTCTTGTTGTGTGTTATTTCTTACTTGATATTGATCCACTTCCTATTTATTTTGGTGAAAAGAAGCCGATGCTGCGATGTTATGTGTTTCGAACTTGGTGTCGAGTTGCCTTTATGTACCTCGCTGATTTTTCTTATGGATCGGAAGCCAAAGCGTAGTTCATTTGTTTGGACCTTTTAGAGTCTTTGTCCGAGGTTGTGGTGTTTTAGCGATCCTTTGAAAGAGCGTGTAGGTATTCTAAGGACTTGGTGTTGGGATGTAACGGTGACCGTGGTAAATAGTTTAACTTTCATTATATGGGAGATTTATAGGTGGTTAAGGCTACCGTATCGAGGCGTCGTTTGGTTGTATGGGTAGTATCGCTTCAGGTAACGACCATTTATGGGTTCCACCTTCTGTCCTTCTTGATCAGCTAGCAGGTATGACCCGCTGGTATAAGCTTCTTGAACCCCGCGTAGAACCCGTCCACGTTTAGCATTCTTTTCTTTTGAATATGGATTGGTAGATGCCATGGGGAACAACTTTTGTTGTAAAGGAACTTAGTGATGCTTGATTGGGAACACTCACGAGCCTCACAATTTGTGCATTGAGTTGTTGTTCATCTAACAAATCCTTTCTTTATGTCCTTATTTGGGTAAAAGCTTAACTTCTAGGTGATTCACTGCATTCGCGGCCGCGCTCTTAATGAGGAATTTGGAGTTCTAATAGGAGAACATCTTCGACCCCGTCTTGCGTGCATAAAGGGATTGATTGTGTAGGAGTTTGGTATCAGTTCTATGCCCTTGAATTACTGCTCCCATGCTTTTCATGCTAGTTCTTTTGTTTACTACTTTAACGAGTATATTATCTGGTTTTTGTTGAAAACAAAGGGTAGGCCATTGGCATGTGGGTAATATATAGACGAATGGTACTCTTTGAACTTGAACTTGGCACATAGATTTGCTATTAGTTTGTTGTCAAAAGATTTTCCATTGTCTATAATAATACGCCTTGGGACCCCGTACTGGTAAATGAGGTTGGACTTAATGAAGTCATTTACTCTTAACAACTTTCGACACTTGATGGTACCGTTTCGGCTACTGTGGAGGTAAGTCAGGCGACAGAGGTAATGAACATGCCTTTCCGTTGACTAGGGCATGGGTCCTACCGTAACTCTAATTCCCGTACGTCGAATGGCATGAAAACATTATAGGGAGTAGTGGCAAAAATTTAATGTATGAAATTTGCATGGAATTAGCATGAATTTGGCGGGGATTGTACATTTTGAAATCAATAGTTATTTGGTTTCATTTATTATATCCGTTGAGACAATTGTTGTAGCAGTTCATTTTACTAGTTGAGTGAATGTGATTACATAAACGGAACATTGACCATAGTAATTGTAATTACTGAGTCGAGTTACCGTGATAATACCGAGGTTAGATCCATGCATGCATGATTATAATAAAAATAATGGTCAGTGTTAATATTACCTTTTAATTTGCTAATATCGAGCCAAGGATCACATACAGTGACGTTGAGTTAAATTTCATGTATGAAATTAAACAGGACTTGTTAATTGAGAAATGAATATTCTCAATTGGGCATTTTACATTGATATTGTAAAATATATATTGGATGAGTTAGAATTAATTAACTAGCTAGTTTAATTAATTCAACAGTTAATTGAGATTGTTAGTAACTCGTTAGTTACTCAGTAATGACTTGTTAGTATTTAATTAGCTTGTTAAGTTAATTAAATAGAACAACTCATTAATGACTTGATAATAATTAGTACTCTTAGCAGTTTATTATTAATCAAATTAGGCTAATTCCAACTTAACGGGTTGAGCTATGAGGGTTAATTGAAGAGCCTATATAAACATGGGATTTATTAGGTTTTTGTCGCTAACCACAAAACTTAACCACCCAGGTAACAAAAATTAGCTTTCCTCCTTTTTTGTGAGGGAAATAGTGAGATTGAGTGCAAAGATGAAATCTTTGCTTTAGGTTAAATACAATCCATTCTCCATGTGTTGTTCTAGCGAGACCTAAGAGCTGGATTCAACTTTCTCTGGTGGAAACCAACTAGAGCGTGCCATTTGTGATCTGGTAGATTGGAATTCAAAGGAGTCTTCGGGGAATGATTTTTGGTACGATTATTTTTCATTGCAATTAGAGGTAATTCTACTTTTAATATACATTATAATATATAATTTAGATATGAAATATATAAATTAAAGTGATCACATTTATGTAATATTTGATTATTTGTTCAAGTTATGCATATAAAATTTCATCGATGCATACTCATGTAGTCATTTACCGCTTGGTGGGCGATAATACCTCGTGCTTTTGATCTGAAAGTGAAGGCGGCTCACGGCCCAGTATGCGCGTGCATTCCTAAATGAGCTTCGTTCGTTGCTGAAATTTCTTACGTGGTGGAGAGATACCTCAGCGGCACCTCCCGAATGATCTCACAGACAGTCTATCGATAAGAAATACACAAATCGGAAACAACTTCGCGGATATACATCTTCTACGAACATCATTTGGAAGTTTTCCGTACGACCCCATGACTATTGCCATGAATTTCTTCTGTTGCCACTCCTCGTGTTCATAAACGTCTTGGTACTCGTATTTATTTTCTGGAAAAGCTGGTGATGAGGCGGAGCACTAGAGCATCCACCGACTTATTCAATTTTGGGGGCGTTTTTTAGCGTGAGAACGTGATCATAAAAACTACTCGGCGTACCATTGACTTATGGGACTAGCTCGGTTTAACCTCGTATTCCTGTTGGTTGTCGATGATCAGTTCACGAATCTCCATAGATTTCCAAACTGAGGGTATCTTGGATCTATAGGCACAGTTCGAGGTCCTAGTATAGATGCTTGATATTCATTTCACGTTGTTAGTGAAGGAATTTTCTATGCAAAACTTGTTAACAAAAGCATATCAGGATCATTTAAATTGCATAATATCAGAATTACAAAATATATATATTCATATATATTAAATCAGAATACTTACGGTGTAGTTGAATTAATCAACAGATTCGTTCCGCAGCCTCGCTTTGAATTTCAATATCTTAGGCTTGATTGTAGTCTTTCTAGTTAGTCACGCGGCGGAGGGTTTAATCCAGCGGTTGAGTTTGGTAGGGGCGGATAACAATTGGATGAAGAGAACAAATCAAAACATTGATTTGTCTCATAGAATAAATTGGCTCTCGTATTGGGCCGAGGAGGAGGCCGAAGTCCATGAGACGTAGGCTAAATTTTGTTGACTTTTGTTTGCATTAGGTTTTTCATGTAAAACCTCAAATATATAAATTTCGCATAAAACCTAAATCAATAACTAACGAGCCTTGACTCGATAAAAGCAAAAACCGATTATTTATTTTGAATTACATCAAGCTAATATAAATAACTCATTAATATTTAATTGAGCTTAACGTAATAATTAAACTTATTTATATTTCCCAACTTGATGATCGACCCGTTAAGTTAATGAGCCGACTCGTTTATTAATTAAACCGTTAAGGCACTTAATTAATAATGAGTAACTAATGAGTTGTTCTATTTAATTAACTTAACAAGTCAATTAAATACTAACAAGCCATTAACAAGTCAATAACGAGTTACTAACAAACTCAATAATGTCGATTATTTAAACTAGCTAGTTAGTGTATGATTTTATCAATTTATATTTTACATTACTAATGTAAAACTCCGTTGAAATATCAATTTCTCAATTTAGAAATGCGGTTTGAAAAATTTTGCAAACATGAAATTACCAACGTCGTTACAATATGTATGACGCCAGGCTCGGAATAATAACGACAAATATAATAATATAATAGACGATTACTATTACTATAGCGGTTGTGCATGGGGATCTAACGCATAACCACGACGATATTGAGAGTGAACTGTAATTACAATTACTATAGTTGGAGCGTTCGTTTATGTAATCGACTAGCAACCTATTAAACCAATTGTTACAACGATTGCTCACTGTGAGCATAAACAATGAACGCTTCCTCTTTTAATCATGGGCGATTAGCGTACAATTCCTTTGTCTACCATGATCTCTGATCGCGGGCTAACCATAAGAAGTGTGTCATGAAACACTCACGACTTTCTTTACTCGAACTATGAAACCATACTGATAAACGATAGTAGTGCGCATAATGTATGATTGAGCTTTGAGATAGACCTTGTATATCAAGGATGGACAAATCCCCTATAATATACTCAACATCTGCTATAGTTATTGTTTCACCTAACATATCTGGGTGCCAGTCCCCGCAAAGGCAGTCATTTGACATAGTCAAAGCACACAACTCATATAACATAGATAGTTATATATGCAGGTCTAAAAATCGCTAAACTTCAACAGTTCTAAACAAAATTCATAGGACACAGATATACATATCTTTTATGATTTTGCGTGAAATCGACTTCTGGATTATGTGACGGCCGGCCCGTAAGATTGATTAGACTTACAGACTCCATGATCCAAGAAAATCGATCATTAATCCAATCCATGCTAGTTATCGAATGCTAGTTGCTCCCAAAGAAACCATCGTGTCTAGCAGGAAAATGGCTATCTTTACGTTTACAGACTTGAAGAGACTCTTGTCGGCAACATAGGTTGTCTCTCTGAAACTATAGACTTGCCTTAAATTATTATTTCAACCAATTTGAAATAATAAATTACTATATGAATGAATTATGCATTAAATATATTGTGGTTAACAATCGATTGTAAAGCAAGAATTACGCTTGTTCAATCGATTACTTAACTTAATCAGTAAAGGAACTAGCTCAGCTGGACATTGCATCGTTTAGTTTCTTAACGATCATTGAAATCAAACATTGATTTAATCATAGAGGCGTATACCCAACTTCGAGATGCTTTCGAGTCCACACGTGGATCACTTAGCTTGCATGGTCTCTTGGGTCCTTTAAGACATCTGAGCGGAAGGCGATATTATCTTAAAGTTGCCTGGCGTATTCCGAATCGTGAATACCTTTAGTAAAATCCACAATTCCTATTATAGGAATTGTATGTCATCAGTAAAGTGATTTACAACAGCATGATCTTACATTGGCATACGGTAGATAAATGACTATGTAATAGATTCAAACCGCTCTTAATCATTCTTTACTTGTAGAGACAGCCTCCCTAATAGAGAGTTGCTGCAATCGATAAGAGAATAAATACATGTAGAATGCAATCTATCGTAGATTTATTCCTCGAAGCTTCGCTGACACATTTTAGCTTAACAAGCAAATAATAAATACAAACTTATATTTCGTGACTAATATAGCATATGTAATCGAGAACTTCTGAATGTACAAAAGAATGTTGACTCGATTACCGCAACTTTCCATGAGTTTATAGAGTTCATTTAAGTACTCGGTGTACAAAACATTATGTGTAGTCGTACTCCCTCTTAACCTTTAAGGATCTCGAGGTTCAACTTAAGCTCTTAATACTTTTTTATTCCGATCAAAATATCAAGATGAAGATTCTAACTCCGTTATCTTGTATAGTTTACAACTTGAATACTAATAGTATAATGTTCCTTATTCTCGTTTGAGATGTAAACTTCTAATAACGATATAAGTATCCATCGTCATTTGATCATTAATTAGGAGCATTCTTTGGATCGGCTCACTTAAACAAACGCGTGTTTTGTGGCGTGGGTGTCGATAAGGAAAAGTTTGAAATAGACATGAGCATAGTATTTCAATGAATACATTGAACTTAATTCGAACCAAATGTTTGATTCAGTACAAGCTATATGTCCATTGAATGAAAATCGTTTCTTACTTATGATGAATCACCATCCCAAAAGGTACACGCGGATGAATTATATACTCGACTCGTGTATTCGATTCTATTTCACTCGGATGACCTCGGAAATCGTATATTTAGATACATGGTTTATTCATAACGTCGTATCTCTTTGCATTGAAGCGTTAGCGATAAATCGAAGTATCACATAATATTCTGATATAACGAAGCTAACTCTTGGATTGGTGTCTCACAGAACCCTTTGGAGATACATTGAAGTCATATATATTTACTTTCACTTTTTATACTTCGTAATGAAGATACTATACATACAATAAATTATGTTTATAGTAGATAGAAATAAATCACAGGTTCGCCGATTATGTATGATCAAATAATCTCGATATTATACCCGTGTTAAGTATGTCTAATTGATGACCTGATATTAACTTGTCCATTCGAGGCGTTTCAAAGTTCGTTTTATGGCTTGCCCAACAGTTAAGTATGGATAAATTTAATTTAAAGGTAAGTGCAACAACTTTGATATGTGAATTTATTCCATTCGATAATGTTTAATACATTGAACCTGATGCTACTCTATCGCTCCAAGCCCAGTAACCGCATCCCAGAGTAGAATCAAATTATTTTGATGTCTGAGCTTGAAAAGATTTATCAATTGTGTATTAATTTCATTAAACACAATTTTTACTCACGTATCTTATCAATGCGCTTTTAAGATCAGAATGATAATGCCGTTCCTCGGATAACACATTACTCGTATCGATGATACTTAATTCGAGAACTTGATAGTATTTATATAGTCCGCCCCAATACTCTTATCTACGATGCTTATCATTCAATGACTTGTATCCTCGTCAACTTGTATGTGAACATACAATCTAGGCCAAGATGCTTGATACCTCCCTTCAAGTCTAGTAGGAGTTGACTCGGTTATCTTCTGAGGGTCGAACTTCGACTCTTCCATTAAAGTCATTTTCCGGGTATTACTCAATTGTTGTTATTGAAATATCAAGTCTTTTAACAAGAAGAATGAATGAAATTCTTCTAATTAGAAACACCTGGTAGATGAAAATGTGTAGGTGTACATATTAGATATAGCGTCACTTCTATGAGGTCAAAGAAAGCGGTTTGAGATTTGACCGTTCGTGGAGGATTTAAGCATGTGCTATCAATAGTCTTTAACATTACAGAGCTCAATTATCTTTCTTTGTATTTCACGGCTACTCTTACTTGAGCAGCTTATAATCATCATTTTAAAATCATGCCAATTAGCTTGGTGTCAAGACAACTGTTAGTTTAACCCTGATGACATCAGCGTTTTTGATAGCAAAATCATTTGAATATGAGGTTTTTATCAAATCTCTCTTTCTATTTCTCCCAGTGTTACTTAATATCCTTGTTTATGTGCTTAACGTTTGAAATAATAGAAGTTAACCATTAACCCAATCATGGTTCTTTGTCATTCAACTTTACAAGTGGTGTGTGAAATACGTCGGGCAATATTGGTTATTGTTTTTCTGAGCCATAAACATGTTTCATCATGACTAAAGCAGACGAGTTCATAATGTTGGTGAAGCTACGTACCAATGATATGTCTTGATGTGTAGATACCTGATACTCAAGATCTTGCAACAATTTTCTCGATTCTAGGTTCTAAAGTTAACCTATTCATTTAATACTTGTATGGTGGCTAAGAGAGAATATAACATATTGAATCTTACATTAATTATCATCACCTTTAATTGAGATCAAAATTAATTTTATCTGATCGCGTCATGTGGCGTTGTGGCTGGAATCAAAAGGTAAAGCGCATAGATTTTGAATCGACACAGCGGTGAATTAATCAATTGTATCATGGCCATGACTCTTGGAGTATTCTTTTTCTTAACGGTGCCGGCCCGGCAGTGTATCATGAGCCCGCGGCGTTGATGCGGAAATCACTTGGTTAAGAAACCAATTAAACTAATTAGATTGCTGGAATGATGTCTGAAAGCCTGACATTAGTGGAACTCGCTTGACATGATCCGTTGTCATACATCAGCATTTAGTACACACTGCCCATGTAGGCTATTGCCGGTAGCGTGATAAATTGCTGTGAGTTTAAAATTGACTTGATCTTTGCTTAAATTTAATGGTGACATTAATATCATTTTATTATTATTTAAGCGTATGTAATAGCATCTCAGTAATATCTTGGCATCATGAAAAATAAACAAATAATACTGGCATTCGGAGATATATGATATGACCTAAAATAAATAATTAGACTATCCTTGACACTTTACAAAGTATAATACTAACATAAGACCTATTTGGCATTTTGGCAAATGCGATGTATGTCTTGACTTACGAAGCTTAGAGTTACATTTGAGAAATGTCCTCACCCAGTGAAGTATAATCTTGATATAAATAGCGATACGTTTGTTACAGGCCATTAAAGCAACAAAGCGAGGCTTGTAGGTAAAATAAAATAAATAAATAAATATGACTACGACTGGTCATTTTACAACGAATAAGCAGTTCATGAGACCATATTTAAATAATCGTAAAACTAATAATTAAATCACGTAGCATGGATTTAATGAATATACGATAAAAGGAAAGAAAATGTGTCGTACATTAATAATTAAATATACATGCAAAATATATGATTAAATTAATTAACTCATATATTGTATATGTGTATAATAATTATTACAATAATTTGTAACGACACTTTTCAGGTGATCATGCTAGATTAGAATCGTCAAATCCACGGACACCGAGGTCTGCGTCGATGAACCAAACGATTTAGAAACCCTTTCTCTCGAATAAACTTCGTAAAATAATATCTGACGGACAAGAGTAGTTTATAAGAAAAGAATCCGTATGATGTTTGCAACACGCACTATGACGTGGCAAACATGTCATACATCATCTCTGATAACTGATGCAGAAATCCCAAAATACAGCAATCTGATTGACAGATAAATAAAAAATAATGAGGCGCGGATGCGCCCGTGAAATCGACTACTTTTGGGCTCACAGGCACGATCACTTTCGAGCAACTCGAATAACTCTGGCGCCACTGTCGACTGGCAGCGCGAATGAAAATGCACGCCCTTAATTGAATAGGGTGTAATTTGCGAATATTTATCTCGAGTGGACATTAACCAGCCTTGTTCGATTAATTAATTATGTTTAAAATTATTAATTTTGTAACGACCACGCCCAATTCGGCCGTCACAGAGTGAGAGTCATTTATAATCGAACGCGGAGAATCCGCGATACCGATGGATGACTCGGTCTAAAACTACTCGTTTCATCCAAAAATTTAATTTCCATTAGATTCTCATTAAAACTATTTTAAATTTACAATCCATCGGTGATATCTAACCTTAACCAACTCCATAAAATAATATATCTGACATATCCCAAATAAGCGATAATGCGAAGCAGAAATTCTGACTGAGTAAATGCGTATCACAGTGCAAAAATAATTGTAAAATGAGGCTAAAGTTGAAAATAAAAGTACATGATAAAAACGTTGACAACAGCATCAAAATGAGGCTTGTGAGGATCCTCATTTTGATGCTCACTAGCCACTTTCAGGAGCAAACTCTCCAACTGACCTCTGGCTCAAGTAGCCGTCATCGACGGCACAAATGAAATGCCAAAAGCGAGGAAAGCGCGGCTTAGTGAACGCAACACGAGGGAAACTTAAACCATGCGGAACAAGGCAGACAATATTATAAACCAAAGCCCAACATGAATAAAATACGATATATATATATCGAGACTACCTAATAAAGTCATATATTAAGATTTAAAGAAGGTCTCGGTCATAACATGTTAAAGATATAATAGAAGATCTCGTAAGGCACATAAACACCCGAAATGAAATCGCAAAGACACAATGATGACTATGCTCTAGTCATCGCGCCCATCTCATATCTCCACAAATATACCACCCTCTAATCTTGCGTATACTACTCAATCCGTCTACTTCTTTGCAATGGGTGTCGCTAATAACAGCTGCTTTATACCGTATTATCGAGGCCAGCTTGTCAGCAATACCCAGCAAAATGATAATAGATACCATGTTCTTGCTTATACCAAAGTATAAGGCTGACGTTGACAATGCACATAGCAAAGTGATAATAGATCTCCATTTGCTTATGCAGTATAAGGCCAACACAACAATCTGTATGCTTAGTAATAATAGATCTCATTGCTTGACTTTATACCCGAGTATAGGCGACAACGTTACATATCGCGGAAGGGAGAGTACTTTAACACAATCATCGACATAGGGTGAATCACGATACTCAAGTTGCACCGAAGTCATACATAACTCATTGACACCTGCAAATAGCAACGCTACTCTACTCCGAGCAATATCGGCTTACGCCTTTAAAACATCTCACAATCGCCAAATCAATCGCGGCCGCTGAAATGAAAGTACCTGAATATACAAAGAGTCTTGAAGCGAGGTCCGCAGAGAGAAATACAACGATGCACGACAAGGCCACAATCGAAATATAAGTTGGGAGTTCAGGCATTACTTACCTCAGCTTGATCTTGACGCCCATGGGAATATATTCCGTAATCATATCATGGCTCGCTTAAATAAATCACCATAGTAGTACAACCATTACATGTATACCGTTTCTACATAATCATACCACATAATAATACTACAAGAACATGTATACTATTCTACACACATAATCGCTAAAATGACATGTTCACCTGATTTAAAGTAAATCGTAAAGTAACACCCGTAAGATAGAAATGCTTTACTTTCTACTATTACCACGGAAGCAGCTGCGAATACAATCGCGTGCTTTGCCCGCTCCACGATCGGCGCCCTGAAAACACGCTGAAGCGTAATCGAGACTACTCTATTTTTGTGTAGAAGATACCTGACGACTCTTGATGGAACTATTTACAGCGGTTTAAAATGGCCGGATAAAACGAATTAATAATCCGTCGGACACAAAAAGTCAACTTATAATCGACACTTTTCAACCTTATCGCGTTAACATTTCAAATCAACTTATAAGTCATTTGAATTAACCACCGAGTCATGAGTACTTGACACATACTCAATATATCAATTATAACTCAACTTACAAATCGCGCTTTTTCCAGCTAACTCCTTTTAATCAATTTTAAATCACCATTTAACCTCGTAATACTTCTGATAAAGATTAAAATTCAAACTCCTGCACATTTAAAGTCTTATAAAATATCGACCAAAGTCAACGAAACTTTAGAAAAGTCAACCCGACCATAGCATTATCCAAACAGCCTCCAAATCGTGAATTCATAGAAGCCTTATACGTCATAGAGACCCATAACAAACTTAGAAACACAATTAAATTCAATCTAGCAAAGTCAACTATGTCAGAAACCGAGGAATAATCTGAAACTTGTTTAAATCTTAAGCAAGCATGTCGAGGATCTCATTTAAGAATTGGATAAAATCAGGAACTACAAAATATATATATTCATATATATTAAATTAGCATACTAAGTGTAATTGAATTAATCGACAACTGATTCGTTCCGCAGAGCTCCTTTGAATTTGATATGCCGACTTGATTGTAGTGCTACAGTTAGTCGCGTGGGGAGGTTTAATCCATGAGTTGAGTTTGAGTAGGCGGATAACAATTGGATAGAGAGAGAGAACAAATCAAAACTTTGATTTGTCTCATAGAACAAATTGGCTCTAGTAGATAGGAGGCCGAGATCCATGAGGGCGTGGGCTAAGTTTTTGTTGACTTTGTTGAAATTTAGGTTTTCATGTAAAACCTCAAATATATAGAGCTGTAAAACCTAAATCAATAACTAACGAGCGAGGCTGGAGTAAGCAAAATCAATTATTTAATTAGTCTTATCAAGCTAATATAAATAACTCATTAATATTTAATTGAGCTTAGAAAGTCAATTAAACTTATTAATGTTTAACCCGATAGCTCAGCCCGTTAAGTTAATGAGCCGACTCGTTTAGTAATTAAACCGTTAAGGCACTTAATTAATAATGAGTTACTAATGAAATTATTCCTATTTAATTAATTAACAAGTTAATTAAATACTATGAGCCATTAACAAGTCGATAACGAGTTCTTAACGAGCTCAGCCAAAACCAATGAATTATTTAAACTAGCTAGTTAATTAATATGATTTTATCCAATTTATATTTTTACATTACTTAATGTAAAACTCCCAGTGGAAATATCATTCTCGATTTAGAAAGAGATGCGATTTAATTTCAAACATGAAATTTACCTCGGCGTCGTTGTATGTGTAGCATGACATACAGGCTCGGATAATGGCGACATATAATAATATAATAAGGCCATTCTTATTACTATAACGGTTATGCATGGGATCTAGCAATCTAGCAACACAGTATTATCGTGAACAGGACTAGTAATTACAATTCTTTATGGTTGGGCGTTCAGTTTGATAGCAATCACGTTTAACTAACTGGTAAACTAATTGTTGCAACAATTATGCATAGCGGGCATAATTAATGGAACACTCTCTTGTCCTTGAATGATTACTTTACAAATTCCTTTGTCTCGCGATCTACAGTCACGGGCTAACCGTAATAAATTGATAAAAGCAAAACACTGCGACTTTCTTTACTCGAAATATGAAACCGTACCGATAAGCGGGTAAATGGGGTGCACATAATTAGCCATGATTCTTGAGGCTGAGATGCACGCATATATCAAGGATTGACAAATCTATAATACTCGACATCTCTTGCTATAGTTATTGTTTCACTAACATATACGTTATGATCCTTCAAGGCGGGCGTTTGACATAGTCAAAGCACACAACTCATATAACATAAATAGTTATATACGAGTCTAGAATCGCTAAACTTGACAATTCTAAAGCAAAATTCATAGGAAAGCAGATATACGCCAATTTTTATGATTTTGCGGCCCGGTCAAATGACTTACCGGTTATGCAAGCGGCGGCCCAGCTAAGATTGATTAGGCCTGAAACTCCATGATCCAAGAAAATCGATCATTAATCAATCGCTATGCTAGTTATCAAATGCTAGTTGCTCCAGCCTGTCGACTAGGGAAAATAGTATCTTCGTTTCTAGACTTGAAGAAGACCTCTTGTCGGCGCTTATAGGTTGTCTGCAGAAACTATAGGCTTTGCCTTCATTATTATTTAATGCATTTGTAAAATAATAAATTGCTATATGAATGAATTAACTTGCATTCATATATTGTAGTTAACAATCGGATTGTAAAACAAAATTACCTTGTTCGTCGATTACTTAACTTAATCCGGAAAAGTAAAGGAACTAGCTCCAGCTGGACATTAAATCGTTTTAGTTTCTTCTTTGATCTCGTGAAATCAAACATTGATTTAATCATAGAAGCGTATACCCGACTCCGATGCTGCTCGAGTCCTGCGTGGATCATAAGCTTGCGCGCGATCTGTAGGTCGCTGGGGCTGTCTGAGAGCGGAAGGAAATAATTGAGTCCTTAACCGAGGAAAGCTGCACAAGTGGTCTTCGTCCGATGCCTTAGTCTGACCGTGGAATGAGTGATGACCAGATTATCTAATATAGTTCATATACAACTATAGGCAAAAATGGGTTTTAAACCTTTTCCATAAGCTTTGCCTTGGCCCCGTGGACATTCACAGATTGGGTCCGATTTTTACAAATACCCACTTCTGTTTCGATTGGTCGGCGTAGTTAAGTCTGTGAGGGAGTTATAACCTCGTTTTGGTATATATAAAGACTATTCGGAGTTATATGGCGGAGTTTTCCATTTCTCGGGTTATTATTAGGCGGAGTTTACAACACAATTAGAAGTGTGTTAAAACGCGTCCCATCTCGTTAAATGCACGTTCTTTAATAGCATTCTTGAGTTCAAACTTAACTTTTGGTTACTCTCAGAGTATCTTGGCTCGGCCATTCGCCCAATTCTTGGCTAATAGTGTTTCACATAGGACAATGTCCATGACACTATTCTCGCGTCGAGTTCAGGTTGAAGACCAAAAAGCGATCCGTTACTTAATATTATAGTTCATACATTATCTTAAAGTTCACACCAAAGCGTATTCAAGATCAAGGCGTGAATCACGCTAGTAAAATCCCACAATTCCTATTATGGGAATTGTGCTATGTCATAATTAAGTGATTTACAACACATGATCCTTAAGTGACATCTGATTGAATCATATGACTATGTAATAGATTCGACCACTCTTAATCACGTGAGATTTTGCAGCAGGAACTTGACCTCTAATAGAGGATTCTTTTAGTCGATAAGAGAATATACACATCATAGAATCTAATCATCATAGATTTATTCACCTCAGCTTCATGACATTTTAGCTTAACAAGCAAATGTCATCAACTTATATTTAAATGACTAATATAGCGTATGTAATCGAGGCTTCTGAATGTACAAGAATCGACTGATTACCATAACTTTCAAGGTTTATGAGGATTCATTTGGTTTCGGTGTACAAAACATTATGTGTGATGCATTACTCCCTCTTAACCTTTGGGATCTCGAGGTTCAACTTCATATTGACCCTTTTATTTCAATCAAAATATCAAGATGAGATTCTAACTCCGTTATCTTTGTATAGTTTACAACTTGAATACTAATAGTATAATCTAGACTTTATACTTATTCTCGTTTGAGATGTAAACTTCTAATAACAATGTAAAGTATCATCATCATTGATCATTAATTAGGAACATTAACGGATCGCTCGCCCAAACAACGTGTTTGACACGTGGAGTATCCCGATAAGGAAAAGTTTGAAATAGACATGAGCATAGTATTTCAATGAATACAGTGAACTTGGTAAGACAAATGTTTGATTCAATTATGAAGCTATATGTCCATTGAATGAAAATCGTTTCTTCTTTATGATGAATCGCCATCTAAGGTACATAAGTGAATTATATACTTTCGACTAAAATTGTATTCCAATTCTATTTCCACTGGATGACTCCAGTCATATATTGGAGTATGATTTATTCATAACATGTGTCTCTTTGCCATTAGGCGTTATGATACGCCGAGAAATTATCACATAATATTCGTCATAACCGAAGCTTCTAACAGTTGGTGTCTCTGGAGCCAGCGGAATACATTCAAGTCATATATATTTACTTTCACTTTTTTATACTTCGTAATGAAGATACTATACATACAATAAAATTATAATTTTATAGTAGATAGAAATAAATACGATTTCCTTCGATTATGTACACTTGATCAAATAATCTACGATATTATACCCGTGTTAAATTATGTCTAATTATTACAGTAACTTGTCCATTCGAGGCGTTCCAAAGTTCGTTTGTCAAAGCATAGCGATTAAGCGGATAAATTTAATTTAAAGGTAAATTACTATGACTTTGATATGTGAATTTATTCCATTCAGTAATGTTTAAACTACATTGAACAATTCTTATACATCGCTCAACTAACAGTGACACACTCCCAGGTAGAATCAAAAATTATTTTGATGTGTACAAAATTTTATCCGTTGTGTATTAATTTCATTAAACACAATTTTTGCTCACGTATCTTATCAGAAATTAAACTTTTTAAAGATGAATGATGTCTCGTTCCTCGGATATGGCATTACTAAATGTCGATGATGCTTAATTGAACTTGATAGTATTTATATGGTCCCTTTATTACTGCTTATCTCGATGTATCGTTTCAATGACTTGTTATCCTCGATCAAGCTTGTGTGAACATACAATCTAGGCGAATTAACGTACTTAACAGTCTAGTAGGAGGTTGACTCGGGTTATCTTTTCTAGTCGAACTTCAGCTCTTGTTAAAGTCATTTTCCACGAGGGTTTACTGATTGTTTGTTATTCAAAATATCAAGTCTTTTAACAAGAAGAATAGAATGAAATTTATCTAATTAGAAGCACACGGTAGATGAAAATGTGTGGTATATAGATATGACATCCCGACACATTCATATAGGTCCAAAGCAGTTTAGCAATGCGTAACT
>JADFUC010001187.1:0-65254 GCA_019722365.1 Lithospermum erythrorhizon
TCAGTGTACTTCGTTCAGTTACGTATTGCTAATACAAATCAACTTATAAATCGTTGAGACCGAGGTCCATAATTAATAACTTTATGCTTGAAATATTAGTATAGCAACTTGGAATTAACACTTTTTCAACTTTAGCGCGCTGTCGATTTTAAATCACCCGATTTAATATACTTAATAACTATAATAAGGTCTGCTTGTACCTCGCACATTTAAAGTCTTGAAAAATATCAACCCCAAAGTCAACCGAAAACCTAAAGTCAACTTGAAACCATGCACATCCTCAACTGACCTCTAAATCACGAATTAATCACTTATATACGTCATGAGAACCCGTAACCAACTAAATTCATCAAAAAATTGAATTATGGAAGAGTCAACTAAAAGTCGGCTAATGTCGAAACCAGAAATATCTCGAAAGACTTGAAATTTCTTACCTTAACTCGAAGAGAATGATGGGGAGAAAGATATTCTCTAAACGGTCTTGAAGGTTTGGCGACAATCGAAAGAGAAATGGAAAATGAAATTTTTTTTTAAGTGGGAAGTCAGAATATCTCGGCGAAAGAGGAGAAGAAGATGATGAAGTGTTTGATTATGATGATGTGGAAGATAAGCATTGTTAGATATTTAAACTTTTCGAGTCTAGATTCGGTTTCGGTTAATTTCTCCGACATCGTATTTAAATCTCAACGAACCGATTTAAAGGAATAAAATTTTTTCCATGGCAAAAACACTAAATTATAAATGTAATTAAATTTAAAAATTTTCTGAAATAATATTATCGCCGAAATTGACATCTTATCCACAGGGTCCGCGCCCGTAGAAAAATTAAATTTTTTTCTTTTTAAAAGCGTGGCCGGGTTATTACGTTACACCCGCTAATAAAATTAGGCCTCGAAATTTGACAGCCCAAAAACCAAGAAACATATAACAACACAAATCAAAGTCCGCAGATTAAAAAGCGATCATAACTCCACTCACCGTCGGTAGTGAAATCGTCGACCACTTATCCGTCACCGATAACTGTGATCTACCAAATGCATTAGCGAGAATTAGATTAGATCCATGAAACCTTTGAGGTCGAACTCATATAGGCGAAAATCTCCCGTCATTACTTGACATCAAAATAGACTCCAATTTGTTTAGTCCTAAGATCCTTTGATTTCCCCTTTCTACTCGGTATAAGTAATTATTCGTTGCTTTCCCTGGGTGGTACTCGATAGGTAAGTCATAATCAGCGATGAACTCCATCCGCCTCCTGCACTCCAAATTCAAATCTCTCTGCGTCGGTAGATACTTGAGCTTCTTATGATCGGTGAAAATCGGCATTTAACCCCATCTGAATAATGTCTCCACCCTTCAACGCAAAGACCGTTGCCCATTAGCTTCGAGATCATGGGTGGGATAGTTCTTCTCGTGGTTTTCTCATTTGTCGGGAAGCATAGGCAATCGCTTCTGTCTGCGTCAGGCGCTTTGATCACGATGCGACATCGCTCATAAATCATGTAGCCCTCGTAACCAGACGGTATCGCCAGCGGAAGCGAAGTCGACTTTCCACTATGCGTCTGATCCTCATGTCGTAAATCGGATAAAGCGGAACCCACTGCAGTCGGCTTTGGCGAGTCGGTGGCGTCATGATCAAGGAAAAGTCCTTGATGAATCTTACTGTAATAACGGTAACCCCGAGCTCTAACCTCGGTCACTCTTGTGGGGTGTTTCCCGATTGTTCACATTTCTGCATACGTGGATCGGCAAATACCTAGCGGAAATAACATGACCAATGGTGCACTTTCATGACAGAACTCATTTGGAAAACTTGGCATCTGGCTGGTGTTGTCTGAGGTCCCTCAACCTGATCACATAAAATGCCTTTCATGCTCCTCCTCCCTCACAGAATATATCGAATATCATCGATGAATACACTTACAAACCCGTCAGATAGTCCAGAAGCTTGGAGTTCGTCAAATCCATAAAGGCCGCCGGTGCGTTTGTCGATCAATGGCGTAAGCTATAAATTCATAATATCCATAACGAGATCGGAAAGCCGATTTGGGAATATCCTCAACTGATCCTCAAGCGGTGATAACCGGCTCGTAAATCAATCTTCGAGAACACGCAGCATCAGCCGGTGATCAAACAAATCGTCAGTGCAGAGCGTGAGTATCGGTTCTTAATGGTCAGCTTTTATTCATTTGCCTATAATTCGATGCAGCGACCTCGTGAACCATCCTTCTTTTTCACAAACAACAACTTTGGTGCCAACGGAGATACACTCGGTCGATGAATCCACTTGTCCAATGACTCCTGTAACTAAGTCCTTGATTCCTGCCTTCATTTGGAGCCGTCACATGCGGTGGAAGAGAAATTGGTGCGTACAGGGCAACCTCGATAGAAATTCGGTCTCTCTTTACGGGTGGCAGCGGTAAGTCCTCGGGAAAACATCCTCGAACTCTCTAACAACCCGGCGCGTCCTACTGCTACCACGCCTCTTACCACCTCAAAATCAACCGCATACCCCGAGACCCAATCGCCTTTCGAATCAATCTCTAACCTGGTCTTGACCTGAAACCGAGCAAAATCTTTACATCTCGCCAGGCGGATCTCTGGTCTCCCAGAACCCACAAAAATGTCTCGCTTAGATGTGATCGATACTTGGCATGATGTTTCCCCCAGGCAATCCATTATCAGAGATAAAGGTCAAAATCGAAGCTCCGATGGAAATCAGCAGACAACAAGCAGGCCACCCAAGCTTGATCTCAAAGGGCAGTCTACATATACAAAATCCCTAGCCATAGCCGGCCTCCCTACGGGTGTCGCAATCTCAAGTGGAGCAGGGCAAAGGCACCTGACATGGAATAAGAAATAAAACTACGAGAAAGCGAAAGAATCGTAGCCCCAGTCGAGCAATACCCACATGCCTCGATATCACGAAATAATGTGCACAGCCGCCCATACAGGGGTATCCTGGCGCCTCACGTGTGTAACGGCATGAATGCAGCCTCGACCGGCTCCATTCATTTCTTACCAACGGCGTTCCTCACGAAGTCCTCGGTACCATTATCCACAGGCCTCATGACCCTTGAATGGAAACCACCGCTGAGCTCCGCGATGCCGCCTGGCCGGTGAAGCTATTCTTGGAAATCTGCGCCTCCCTACGGGACAGGGGCGCTCGCCCGCGGAATGTCACGAGCTGCGCCATCGATAGCATAAAACACGCCTCTCCCGAGCAATCCCACGCGCTGCAGTGCCCGTTCGGCCGCGGTAACAACGGATACTCTGCAGAACCCCGGAAAAGCCTACGGATCCGCCGGATCACCATGACCCAGAAGGGCTTGATAACGTAGCTTTCAGGCGAGCGCCGAACCTTGAAGTGACTCACCCGAGGACGACTTCTGTGGTCAGTCCTCCCTCCCGAACTCTAGAGCTAGAGGCCACATCGGAAAAGAAAGTATCGGTCGACTCCTCGCCGATCAGCTGCCTACGAACACGACTCCGTTTCCATCTTGAGAGCTGCATTCGCCAGCGGCACGGAAACTAGTAAAAATCCATCGGTGAGATGCGGTGACGTATACTCCCGTCGACCCATCCACGAATCTAATGATAAATGCTTCGCCTGCGGATAAACATGAGTAGTCGCGCGAATCAACTGACATCTACCATCGCCTCCAGCTGACCTCGAACCACGAGTCGACAAAATCGACTCTACCGAAGCGCCGTAGCAGGTTTCTAGCAATAATTCTCGGAAGAGCTCGGCAAATCGCTCCGGGACACATGAACTCCCCTACCATGATCGAGAGACGCGCTCGGGTTCTCCCGCGATTAAACTGCGCCCTCGTGAAATGCATAAGTAGCAAACATCACTACCATGCAAGCCCCTTGATCCCGGCCCGGCTCAAAGATGAACTTCATATCTCGGATGAACTCGATAGCACGCTCACGAACCCTTGCAAACTTGAGATCCCTGCTTGGCTTGATCAAAATAACACTGCGGAATTCGACCCCCATTTGCTCGACCACAGGCATTCGCTCTCTACGAGGTCTACCGACCTCATGACATGCTCGGAAGGCGCACCTCGGACCTGGCGGTCCACCCAGCTGTACTCGTCGGCAATTTATACCACCTGTTCGTCATCACTGCAGGCTTGCCAGAACACTCTCGGCTACCTCGCCTCAGCTCTGGGTGGCGTCCTCAGCAGTCACATAACAAAGAAAAAGGCTTCGAGACTTTACATGAGCGCGCTCCACAAAGACTGAGGAAAAACAAATTCGACACACAACATAGATACCCAGTAATTTGAAACTAAGCTCGATGCGAAATTATAGCGACTGCAGAATTCGTGTACTGAGTGATAGTCATTAAAATTCGGAACACGAGTCGCCCAAACGATGAACTGACTTCGATTTAAAACACAATTAGTTTCATCTAAAAATGTGATCACAATTAAGTTTCCCGAATGAAAATAGTTTTTAAAATTTATAATCCCGAAAAATGGTACGATATCGAAGCTTATTAACCATATATATACCTGACATATCGAAGATAAGTAATGCAGAAAAGGCTACAACGAGATGATACGTGCGTATCCACGAATACAAAATGACAACTGACGAAATGAGGCTAAAGTTTCAAAAGGAAAATACAACAGCAATCAAAAAGCAGGTTGACAACACGTCAAAATCGGTATGAGGAATTTACGCAGCTGATGCTACTTTAGCCACTTTCGGAACAAAACTATAGCTTGACCTCTTGCATTTCAGTGGCCGTCTGTCGACTGGCACAAATGAAATGCCGCTTGATGCGAAAAGGAGTGTGGCGCGAGGCACAATTGAAGCTAACCTGGGGGTGAACTTGCAATGCAGACAGTCGTCCAAATAATATAATAGTCGAATATGAATAAAATACATATATCAGGGACTACCTAAAAATGTCATCTGGCTTGTAATTCCATGAAATCTCGGACATAATACATGAAGATGTAATAGAAGGTCTTATGACCTGAAATTCGAGAAAGAAATCAATAAGACTCAACTACGCATATACTCTATCCGATACTGCGAATGGACTAATCGATAATCACCCAGCAACATACCGCGGTATAAGGCGAAACCCTTACTTATACACAAAGTATGAGGCCACACGCCCACACTTATACACAAAATCCCAAAGGCCGCATCGCTCCATCGCTAAGTATAAGGCACTTTTACATTTCTTATACACTAAGTATGAGCCTTGGCCATGACATCTGGCCCAGTATAAGGTAACATTTCTTATACACTAAGTATAAAGGCACATATCGTCAGCGTATCGCGAGGAAGGAGGAATCACTGTACAATGCATTGACATAGGTCGAGTCTGGATACTCGAAATTAAGCCTCGAGTCATCACATGCTCTAACCGTCGCTCCCGATAACCGGCCTACTACACTCCTGACGATATCCAGCCCCACTTGCGGCTAAAACGTCTCCATGATCGTAGAGGTGAGCACAATTGCCAACAAGGCCACATAAATCATAAGTGCGAGCAAAGGCCATAAATCGAGAAATATAAGTTAGGAGTTGTGTACTTACCTGTGATGCTTGAGGCCACGAGGAATATAATCCGTAATCATATAAACGATTACATGTATCGTCCCTCGCGTAATCATAACCTGATAACATGTTCACATAATTTATAATGAATACGTAAAGTAGCATGATGAGATAAGTCTTCACTTTCTATTGAAATACCATGAAAACCTCCCTTGAACAATCCACGATGCTTGCCACGATCAGCCAGTCTTAGAGGCACGAGAGAAAGTATGTCAGACCTACTACTTATATCGATTGTTACAGAAGATACATAACCCGACTTCTTGGGGGGCCCCATCTGCAAAAGCGATCTAACATATTGGATAAACATGGAATTATAATCCCGTCGACCTGATGATCAATCCCCTTTCAATTCCATCTTTGCTCGGCTTTATCATTCTGAATCAACTTATAAGTCATTCTAGTTAATTAAGCGGTCCATAGGTAATGACATATACTTGAAATATCAATTATAACCTTGGAATTAGCGTTTTATTTTAAGCTAGCGGCTTTGTCGATTTTTAAATCACGATTTAATATCACAATAACTATAATAAGGTCCTTGTACATAACTCCTACATTTAAAGTCTTGAAAATATCAACTGAA
Source organism: Lithospermum erythrorhizon (assembly GCA_019722365.1). NCBI lineage: Eukaryota > Viridiplantae > Streptophyta > Magnoliopsida > Boraginales > Boraginaceae > Lithospermum > Lithospermum erythrorhizon. Next base: position 6,173 of record JADFUC010001187.1, read on the forward strand.
AAGTCAACCGAAAACCTAAAGTCAACCCGGCCGTAACATCCTCAAGCGACCTACAAATCGCGAATTCATAAACTATATCGTCGCAGAACGCTAACCCGGTAAGATTAAATTATTAAATTGAATTATGAAAAGTCAACTAAAGTCAACTATGTCAAACCCAGAAATATCTTGAAAAGACTTGAAATTTCTTACATAACTTCGAAGAGAGAATGATAGGGAGAAAGATGATATTCTCTAAAGCGATCTTGAGTTTGGCGGCAATCGAAGAGAGAGAAATGGAAAATAAATGCATAATAAAATTTTTAAGGGGGAGGGGTGAATATACCGGTAAAATAGGAGAGAAGAAGATGATGAAGTGTTTGATTATGATGATGTGGAAGATAAGCATGGTTAGATATTTAAAAGCTTCGAGGTCAGTTAGGTTTCGGTTAATTTTAAAACATCGTATTTAATCTCAAACGAACTTGGAGTTTCTAAGATAAAATTTTCATGGCAAAAACTACTAAATTATAAATGTGAATTCGGCTAAAATTTATGAAATAATATTATCATCGAAATTATTTATCTTATCCAGGTCCACGTAGGCGAAAAAAATTAAACTTTTTTTTTAAAGCGTGGCGGTTTATTACATAAAGGATTCGCATGGTAATATAGCGAGATATAAAAGCTCGCCTTTTTTTAAAGTTACTCGAAGGCATTGATTATAAAGAAACTTTCTACATGGGTTTAATAGAAAGACTCTTCGGGATAATAATGGCTTTGGTGGCACATTTGACCTTGGTGACATCGAGATGGATGTAAAGACTATGTTTTCACCATTAGGTAACATTATTAAAGAGACAATTATAGTGCGGTCGAGAAAACTTTGTATCAAGCGATTCAAAGAAAGTTTTATGCAAACTAAAGAAATCCATCTATGGACTCAAGCAAACTTCTCGTCAATGGTATTTCAAATTTCATGAAGTAATCAACTTTTTTGGTTTTGAGGTGAATGATGTTGAAGATTGTATATACCATAAGTTCAGTGGGAGTAAGCATATTTCTTGAGTAACTTTATATGTTGATGACATATTCTTTACCCGATGATATAATTATTGCATGAAACCAAGACCTTTCTATCAAACAAATTTGAAATAAAAGATCTTGGGGAAGCATCCTTTGTATTAGGAATTGAGATACATCGAGATCGTTCTCGAGGTATTCTTGGATTATCACAAAGGAACTATATCGAGAAAATTCTCAAAAGGTTTGGCATGCAAGATTGTAAGCCGAGGGGGCCACCCTATGTAAAAGGAGATAAAGTTTAGTCTCAATCGATGTCCAAAAATGATTTTAAAAGAAACCAAATGCAAGAGGTTCCATAATATAGCCCCGGCCGGTGGGGAGCACTTATGTATGCTTCGAGGTTATACGCGTCAGGATATTGCGTGCATTGTTGTATGTTAAGCGGAGATACTTATGCAATCCGGGTTTGGATCCTTTGGAAGGCAGTCAAAGGAGTAATGTGATATCTTGGAAGAACAAAGCATTACATGCTTTCGCATATAGAGATCGAGTGAGATAGAGATCATTGGGTAGCCGACTCGTATTATCTTTGAATGCGAAGTTCGAGATCCACCTCGGGGTATGTTTATTTAGTTCTTTGGAGGCTATATCCTTGAAGAGTGCCAAAACGGGGAACTTATAAAACTTCTACTATGGAAGCGAGTTTATAGCGTGTTTGAGGCATCTAATCATGCTTTATGGCGGTAGAATTTGGTCGTGGACTACGGATAGTAGATGAGTATTAAAGATACTTAAAGATTTTTTGTGACAATAGGTGCAGTGTTGTATTCTAATAACAAAAAAATTCGTCAAAGTCAAAGCACATTGACATTATTTCAGTTGTTAAAGGGTTCGGAGTGTAAAAATGTCTATTGAACATATTGAAAGAAACTACATGGTTGCGGTTCCATTTTACTAAGGGATTACCGCGATGCTCATGAGCATACTGCTCATATAGGTGTGATGTCATTTGATGATGTTCAGGTTTAGTGGGAGTTTGTGTTAGAATGTTCATTTTGTTAAAGACATAAATTTTGGTTTTGGATTTTATGTTTTTGTAGAAATAAAAGTTTTCAGTCTATGGTTCACTCTGATATATGTTTTATATGATCTCACTTCGGAAATTTAGTAGGACTAATTGGAAATAGATATGTTAAGATCCACATTACATGTAATTTCCGTACTACACATTCATACTTGATGTCTATGTCATTTAGATTGTAATGTCCATATACGTGATCATTGAGGGCTTAGTCACGATAGAGATGACAAAAAGTTTCAATAATGGTTCTATGTTGGCATAATTAATGGGCCAAGTTGTTTAGTGATACCCTCACGGTTATGATAAAGCAAGGTTTGAGCTCCCAAGGTTATACATATTACATAAGAATACATTATTGCCCCGAATGGGAGATTGTTAGAATAATCGTGTGGGCTAACATGTATTATAGTATGTGTATAAAAGCTATCTTTAAATTTAGCCCGTAAAAGTGATTGGTTTATTTATATTTAAGTTTATTGGGCTTATTAGGTATTGTAATTAGTATGGGTTAATATGTGTAGAAACCCGTTTATGATTCTATTAGATGATGGGCCTAATAGTAATAATAGAAACAACATATTTTCACATATATAGATGCTTAGGGTTGGTCAAATTAAATATGGTTTTACATTACTACATTAATTCTTGAGAAAACGAGAGGAAATGCATGTAAATTGGAAGATAAAATCATGATTCTTGATCCGATGCAACGAGGTGTTAGGATTTAAGACCCCCAAATCCTTTCGGAGTTCAAGCAATCAATAAAGCGATAGAAATTTAAGTGGGAAATAAGCGAACCATGATAATTTTTATCGGGTTACACCGATATAGAGAATGCGTCACTGTTATTCTTCTTCGTAGAATCATTTAATAAAGCTGAAGATCGATTCTGGTAATACATTAGTATAATACATGTTGGTATTTTCTTATCTGTGAAAATCTCAGCGTAGCTATCGAGAACAAAGATAAACTGCAAGTTCTTGAGAACAAAAGCTATGTTTTGATAATATTAAAGGCGCAATATTATTCGGGGATGAATTTTCTCTATTCTATGTATTTGTGTGATAAATAAAACTCATGAAATCATCCTATATTTATAAATTTAATAAAGCTGGTAAGTATGTAACTTAGAGAACTGATGCTTGAAAGCTACTTAAAAATACAGCCTCTTAGAAATTTGAGATATATCTTGAGTGGGCTGAGTGGAGTCTTCGATTACAAGCCTTAGTGCGAGCCGATATTATGTTTTATCAGTGTCTAGTATGAAGTATTGGTTATAAATTAAATCCCAACATGTCCAACTCCGTTTGATGCCAAAGAATCTAACATGTTTAAAGATGGTTTTAATTTTCAATGTGAAAGAAGTGTAACAGTCCTAATAGATCTTAGCTCGTCTTTTGGAGCTTGCCTTCTGTCCCTATATAGAAAGTTGAGTTAATGTTCTCTCTTATTTCCACATTGACAACTTGAAGCTGCTAGCTTGCTAGATGACAATTCCGTTACACATTGCCCGATTTGTGTGTAAATTACTGTCTCGGCATCGAGTAGCTTTTGTAACTATGTGCTCCCACTTGGCGTAATTAATGAAAACATCAGAAAATTTATACTATTGACGACAGAGATAGGGTTAGCTAAAGCAATGAAAACATCAGAAAATTACTGTCACGGCATCGAGTAGCTTTCCCCATGGATCTTGTGGTGATAATATGACCAAGTAGACCAATACTGCTCCAAATCCAAATTTGAAGATCTCTAAGCAGAAAAAATCAAAGCACAACACTCATGTGATATATTAAAACGTGACAATATGAGTGATCAGCAAGCTAACCCAACTAATACTGCAGCAGAAATAAAATGGAACATGAAAGAAAGTGTAGAGAGCTCTAGACAATCGATCGGCAAGCCCTAGCTTAACTAATACTCGTTTGTCAAAGCGTGAAAGCCGTCGCTATTGGCCACTAGATCTTGTCGCGAAATGCTGAGGAGGTTAATCGTGAGGATGTGCCTCAATTAATCCTGGACTAGAACTTTTCGCTTTTAGCAGGTTCGATATAAAATTAAAACTACTTATGAGAGTCGGCAACGTTGGATGAAGAGGCGAGGTCTTTGATCTTTATCATTTCTATTGCTTGTGGGTTAGTATGTCATGGGGTGTAATATCCGTATATTTGTAATAGTTAACTAAATTGATTTTGGATATTTTAGGTCTGACATAAATTAGTTGAGATGATATTGCTATTGGACTAATTTATTATAATGGAGAAAAAATTGAGACCTTGAAAATAAAATATAAAAATCTTAGGAATAAAAAGTGGAAATTTTGAAAGAAAACGATTTACTAACTTTAAACTAAAAGCCAAGCCCCATCACTTGTAAACAAAACCGGAAACCAAACAAAACCCCCAATCCCTAGTAAACCCCAAGACAACAAAATCAACCCCCATTTCCCTCCTTATTCTACGACGTGCAACGGCTTCGGTCTTTATTATTAATTTGGAATTAAATTCCCCATACATTAATCAAAGAGTTAGGAGTAGCTTTAATTTTAATTGTAATCAATTATATTTTTTTGTGGTTTTTAGTCTTAACATGTTAGTAGATTAGTTAATTGTTTGAATTTTTTAAAATTATATTATTAGGTTACTAGTTATATGGGTTAAAGGTATGAAGAACTGAATGATTGGAGTTTGAGAAGATTTAGTATATTATTATTGTTGGCTATTAGTTATGTTGACTTAAATTGTAAGTATTGATTATTAAATTATAAGATATGGGATAGTAGATGACAATATTGAGATTAGATTATAGGTTATAGGACTTTTAGATAATAAAGAACATTTGGGTTGAGATGAAGCAATTTAAAGTATTTGTTAGACTCGTTATATAATCGAATATTTATTGTAATGCAAAGAAGAATTTTTGTTATTTATGATAGAGAGTACAAAATAAAACCCATTGTAGGGGAAAATTCCTCAGTCCAAACTATGAGTCACTGCAAGCGTTCTTGTGATTTGTGAATCTCATTTAACTTGAGTTGGAGAAACATGATATGATCTTGATGGAAAACTTGAGCTTGACTTGATTTGATTTGATTTGAGCTTGAGATTGACTTGAGAGCTTGGTTTGACCTTGAGCTTTAACTGATTTAACTTGGATTTAGATAGAGAGTACACATGAAGTGGATGTAATGTCTTGATGTGATGAACTTTGGGCGAGTGCGGAGCTTGGATGGTCAGTCGGGAGTCTTAGTAAGCGTATACCCGTGTTGGATGTATGGACTTGATCTTGGAGTGCTTGAAACGTCTCGGTACGTTGAAACGTGGAGCTTAGTATAGCGTTTGCGGTGTGGGACTTGGCTTTGGTCACTGGCTGGTGGAACTTTGGATTTGCTCCTTTGAGAATCACCGCTTTTGTGGTGGGGTATGTATTTGGATAGGCTGGTATGCAATGGGCTTTAAAGCTTGAGGAGCCCTTTGTTGTTGAGTGGGACTTAGTTGTTGGAAATCGTGAGGTGATTCGCTTTTGTGTGTCCGTTGCGACAGGTGTGTATCCAATTCATTTACCGATTTGGTTAAATAGAGATTACCAAAACTTAGTGTTCTGCTTAGTAATTGTATATTACTAGTGTGGGTTCTCATGATAATTTAAGGGGTTATGAGCGATTCTTTGGAATCTTACTAATGTCGTTATAATAATAGTAATTGCTCAATTATTATTGATATACAACTTACTATTATCTGATGCAGAAAAGGTCTGGCATACAATGATATTAGAATAATATTTCATGAATAAAATTAAGCGAGACTTGTATATTGAAATGTATCTCTCGATATTATTTATATTTTGTCAAATATATGTTGATGAACATGAGTGGTTAAACTTCAAAGTTTAATCAATTAAGTAATTAAAGAAATTGATATATAATAACGATAGAAGTTGTCGATAGTAGGCTTCGTTAGTATTTTAGTGAGCACATTAAAGTTAATTAAAAATGAAACGACTTCGCTAGTAACTCGTTATTTAATTAGGAAATTTCCTTGGCGGTCTAATTAAGTGCGAGTTAAGCGATTTCTTAAAGTTGCTTAACGAATAGGAATTTGGGACATGGTATATAAAGATGGGATTAGGTTTTCATCATAAAGATCATAAAACTTCATCCCCCTCTAAGAAAGCGCCCTACTCCATAGAGAGTGGAAGAGTTTTTCTCTTCCGATTTCATTACAAATCTTCAAACTCTAGCAAGTTCAAGAGTACTCGGGTTCATTTCCCTCTTGGTGTGTGCGATCTAGAGGACATCATTTCCGGTGTTGAACAAGCTTTGGAAGGATTTTGAAGGGAACTCCACTTGAAAAGGTTGATTGTGAGGATTTGGTTTCGTTACCAACCCCGCGTTGCAATATGCAGTTCTCGTATTCATACATTTATATTTTGTGTTTAGATTAATATACATTAATTTGAGGATCCGGGGTGTTTATCATGAATAAATTCATACTAGATTCTAACAGTGGTATCAGAGCCTACTCAAGTTTGATGTATTTTATCTAGTTTGATTGTGTGTTGACATAATTGTTAGTTAATTTGATTATTTCATGATTTATATATTCAATTGATGAATATATAATATGAAAAATCAACCCATTTTATATATATTTCACACGGCTGGAATCATCATTTAATGTATTGATTTTGATTTGAAGCTTATTAGTGTTCGTGAATTGAAAGGGATTAAAAAATTGATTAATTTACATTTTAATTTGAGGTAGAATTATTTTAGATTTTTCTGAGAGAGGATAGAAATTTCAGAAAATTCACAAATTAAATCTGTGTGTTCTTGACCCTTTGAGGTTCATCCCAATTTTCAGAATTTTAATTTCTTCTCCCTAAAAATTCATTGAATTTCGATTATTTTGGATTTAATCGAAAAAATCGGAAGTATGTTTTTGATGAAATTCCACGTGGACATGTTCAATAATGATATGTCCGAAATTTTTTCTTTAATTTCTTAGAGCCTCCAAATCGTTTTTACAAAGTTGCAATTAATTTGGAAAAACTAAAAAGCTGATAATTACACCAAATGTCGATTCGCGAACTTGCGGACATCCTCGGGCGTCAGTCTTAGAATTGCGTTCGGCCACACGGGCGTAGCTCACCCGGCGTACTACGACACCGACCAGCGTGTGTCGATGCGTGGGTGGCGGAGGCCAGTCGTTTTAACGTTGAAGTTAAGTCGTCCGTTTTAAGAAAACCTAAATTTATTTTGCTTATTTTTTGGTTTTAAAATTTAGTATTGTAAATTCGGTTTTAAATGTTAAATCATAGAATTTTGTCATTAAGATGATTGAATATATATCTTGAATGGCATTAGAATTTGATTTATGTTCACTTTCAAAATTATTTCCATTAATTGATAATTTTTGAAAATATTTTCATAATAACTTTTAAATTTTGAATTTTGGAGTTAATTACTTGTAAGTAATTATTCCATGATTTAAAAGGTTCGTAATTATTATAATAATTGTCATTAATCATGTGTGAATATATTTAAATTTAAAATGTATATTAATTGATAATTAATTGTAAAAATAATGGGTAATTAATTAGTCAATTATGAACACATTTATTTTCATTTCATTTAATATATGTGACATTAAAATTGTATTTGTTTGTTTTAAAGTTTTGCTCATATATATTGTTATGGAATGGAAAGGAGGTGTATTGATATAGCCGTGTTTTTAAGATTAGCATGCCGTATTGTGTAAATGACACAATGAGTCGTATTATATTATATTATTTAATTTTGTTGTTTCTCAGGAAGAACTGCGTATTTATTAAAGTTGGGATTGGTGTATTTGAATTACAATTGAGACGGGCTTGAGTGGAGAGTCAGGAAAACGATAAATGTAATAGGGCCTAGGAGGTCGTATCATGCGCCTGCTAACTTTTGCCCGATATGGAACATGGATTCCAAATTCAATGAAAGGTGGCAAAATATGACATATACCGGCAATTTGAGGAATTATTCGAAAGAAAGCTAGAAATGAGAGATATGACACGATGCATTGCTCACCGTGGGCAATGAGCGGGGAACCGGCAGAGGCCATGGCCATGTCATTAAAATGATTAGCTTGGTTGATACATTTCAGCATACGGAGCACCGGTGTCTCGCAAACTGTTTGTGAATCTCGTCTGAGAAGTCTCTTCGAGACAACTTCTCTCGATTTTCATGAACTTCAATATGCACAAGTTTGAGTTATGCAAGCGAGCTGCATAAGATGATCACCCAGTGTTGAGGCGAATGCAGGTAAGACTAAAAGTTACACTCACTTGTTTTGGCGGTCCAAAAGCGAGAAGAAATTCAGAAAAGAAGAAAGTTTACCCAGCCCGAAGCCAAAGGGTTCGAGGAATCCCAAAGTTCTTTGAGTCGGGGGCTTCTTAGGAAGGATGAAAAATATCGTTAAACTAGGGAACTTTTGGGTCGGCACGGAAGTGGGCACAGGAAGAAGTTCACAGATGATAGGAAGAATGGTCTCGTGACCACTTTCGACTGTAGGTATGTATGTTATTGAAGTTTACAACTTAGGTAGATTGCTAGACAACGGTTGTGGTTCTCGTATTTGTCATAATATCACGGGAACTCAAGTCAAGTAGAAGACGAAAGGAAAATGGATACATGTGTGGGAGGCAGCGCGGAATGTTGCGGCCACTGCGATGGGATCCATCGGTTCAAGGCCCAACGCGGGCCTTGTTTGAACTTATCTCCGGTTTACTATGTACTACAATTTGCGGGGAATATTATTTCTTTTTGTTTTGAATAATGATGGTTTTTCATTTCGATAGATCCCAGATGAATTTAGGATCACAGGGAATGGGGTATGTTAGTCTTGCCTCACTTAAAATGAATACATTCATTTTAGACATGATGATTGATCATTATAACATAAACTTAAAAGCGGAATAAGCCTAATGACTTAAATCAAACATACCTATGGCATTCTGATTGGGTCGCCAATGCGAGAACCCGAATCAGCTGGCTCCGCTCCGATTGGGATATGAAGGTTTCGATTATGAATCATCACGATAAAGTGTGAATCTTTTGCCTTTTGTGCAAAATAACTAGCGCTTCTTGGATTCAATGAGGGAAAGTGATTTATTGGGGATAAATGCATACCGATGTATGTGAGCCCGATGAACACATCTGCGAAGGAGGTTATAACTACTTCGTTACATTTGCGGTGATTCTGATAAATACGGTTTTGTGTTTCTAATAGACATGAGCCTTACGAGTCCTTTAAGAAATTCAAGGAGTTCCAAAAATGAAGTACAAAACAAATTGAACAAGACAATAAAAGGTGCTTCGGTCGATAGGCGTGGAGAATGTGAGGTCCACCCGAGTTCAATACTGCCGTCTTAGAGGTGTGGTATTGTTTCCATGACTCGCTCCAGCGGGAGCATCCTGGCGTAATGGCGTATGCAGGATAAACGAACCCTTCTTGATATGGATTCGGTCTATGATGAAACCTATCGATCTACCCGGTTAATTTATGGGGATATGCGCTTTTAAGCGCGACACACACCTTAAACAGAATGTCAATGAAAGTCGGTAAATACTCCATGAGCGTGGTTTGAAAGGTGCCAGTGGGTTTTTCTAGGGATTTGCGGTATGAAGCTTATGTTAAGAGATTAACATAGGATAAACTTCGCCCAAATCCGATAAATGCTTCATTAGGATATCCAAATGAAGCAGTTGGTTACTTACACTAGCGTAGAGAATAAAATCTTCGTTGCTAAGGCGGGAGTGTTCACTTGAAAGGAATATACATCCCGAAGGACTAGAAGTAATGGTGTTCATCTTGATGAAGCTCAAATTGATGAAGTGATATCGTCGTCTAATGCGGAAGCATCCCAACGCGCGCGAAAAATTGGCGCCTTTCGTAGAAGATCCGGTTAACTGATCCTGAAGGTTATGGCGAACGACCCATAGGAGATCCAGCGAGGATGCGTCCGCAGACAAAAGCGGTATGGTGACGCTTCATCATTAAAAGTGAGCCTTCTTATAAAGAAGCGATAAAGCTAGAAAGGATCTTGCGACAATGGCAAATAGCCATCTGTCGAATGAATTCTATGTGCAGGAACAAAGTTTGGTCCTTGTTGGATTTACCAAATGAGTTCGCCTATTGAATGTAAATGGGTATTTAAGAAGAAACATGATAAAAGCGGAAACATCGATGTTTTCAAAGCTAGGCTTTGCTTAGCGAAAGGTTTGAAATGAGAGTTCACGGGCGTGGAGGCTATGGCGAAACTTGCTGGCGATGGCTATCTTTAAGTTCATCCGGATAATCTTAGCCGTGCTGCATTTCATGACTATGAAATATGGCAAATGGATGTAAAATTACTTTTTACGAATGGAAATTTAGAGGGAGGATGTGTATATGGGTACCAACCTCCGGGCTTTACGTGTCCCCGAATGACCCTAAGAAGGTATCACAGTTCTGAGTCCATTTATGGTCTTAGCGAGGGCATCCAGCGGTTGGAATCTACGTTTGATGAATCAATTAAAGATTTTGGTTTCATCGAAGCGAAAAGAATGCTGTGTATACAAGAGGTAAGTGGGAGTTATGTATCGTTCGTAGTCACGTATGTCGATGACATACTTATCTCGTTGGACACGCAGCCTTGAGAAGTTCTTGAACTCGGTCGAAATTGGTTGTGTAAATGTTCTGATGAAGGACTTAGGCGAAGCACGGTATATACTTGGAATAAAGATCCATCGAGATCGGGCCGGAAGACTAATTGGAACTTTGTGAGGATACTGCATGAATAAGGTACGACAAAGATTCAACATGAGTAATTCAGAAGGGTATCTTCCCATGAGACATGGAGTTCAACTTCAGCGAGCCACCAGGCGTCCAGCTCACGAATCTTGAGATAGACAAAATGAAGGATGTACGCTGGCTTCGGTATAGGATCCGTCATGTATGCCATGTTATGCGCATTGGAACTGATGTGTCTTGTCTTGTTGAGTATAACCGGTAGATACGAAGCTAATCGGTGAAAACCACTGAATTGCGGTGAAGTGCGTCTTGAAGTATAAAAGGAAGCCCAAAGATGCTTTAACTTTGGTATATGTAATTGGAGATGATGAGTTAGTAGTCGCCGTGTGCGCGATGCAGGTTTTCAAACTAACGAGGCGACTATCGTTCCCGGTCACGGGTATGCATTTTAATACCGATGGTGGAGGCATGATATCTTGAAGAGTTCAAGCGAAATCTTGTTGCCGATTCTACCACAATTTGGAGTACGTCGCTTGACGTCGAAGCATTAAAGAAATATGTCGGATTAAGAAATTCGTAGTACGACCTTGGTGTAGTACAGCATTGAGGGACCCGGTTAAGGTTACTTTGTGACAATAAGGCGATAGCTCAAACTAAAGAACACGAGAACCTGTCATGAATCCGACACGTGCCGAAATATCGCCCTAATTAGAGATATGCGTAATAGAGGTGATATCAAGTAATGTAAAGTAGCGAATGAGGCCAATGGCCGACCCGCTACAAACCACTAAGTCGGGCCAAAACACAGTGGCACATGCAGCGAACATAGGTCTTAGGCGGATATTACTTGGTGGTGTTAGGTTAAGTGGGAGTAGGTATGTATCTATTATGTTATGTGAACAAATGACTGACTATTCTTTGCTTCTTATATTCTAGTATATTTGTTTACTTAATTATGTATTTTAAATTTACATATAATATACATATATTGTATCTTCGATGAGTGAAAAGTTAAAATTCTAGGTTAGGCTATGTTTTTCTAGAGAGAAATGACATGAATTGTTGATTCGCCTCTGACCTAGAAACATACAGGATGTCAAAGAAGGCACTTGGTCGGATGATGATAGTTAGAGGGCAACAAACATCATATGACTAACATTGTGTTTGATTATTGATCGAGAGATTGATCACGTTAGCCTGCGGGGACTAGATCGATACCGTAAGAGTGCCGGTCTATGGTGGGGAGGCAGGTATATGAGCAGAAAGCAATTCACAAAGGAGAATATGTATATACGTGTCCTATATTTGTTTAGAATTTTAGGTTGAAATTCTTAGGCCTCTGATATATAACTATACGTGTTATATAAATACATACTTTGGTATGACCCGAGCGTGCACTGGCGGGGATTATGCGGCATATGTTGGAATTAGCGCGATGAAACATAGCGATAGATGTTGATATATTGGGAGGATTTATCCGTCCTTGACAAGGAAGATCTCAGACCTCTCGCGCAGTTGGTACTAATTGGTTTATGGGGCGCCATAAATGCTTATTCAGTTAAATTTTCGAGTAAAAGAAAGTTGTGGTGTTTCATGGCCTTCTTATGATTAGCCTACGACTAGAGATCGCGATAAAAGGAATTGTAAGGTAATCGATCGATGGCAAGTGGGGAGTGTTGAAAATCAGTAGAGAATTGATTATTTTTATTGTCTTAATTCGCGTGATTGTGTTCAATTCGTTCACCAGGTTTGGTTAAATGAGATTACCGAGAACTTAGTGTTCATCTTGAAAGTAGTGTATGTTACTAGTGTGGGTTCTCGTGATAATTTAAAGGGTTATGAGCGATTGGTAGATGCTTTTCGTTAATCGTTATAATAGTAATTGGTCAATCATTATTATTATACAACACTATTATACGGCGCAGAAAGGTCACGCACATAACGAGTTAAGGCGGTTCTTGCCCAGGTTGAAACTTTATGAATGGAATTTGGGACTTGGTATTTAAGGGGATTAAAACTTTTTAAATCATAGAATCATAAAAACCTCCCCTAAAATCCGCCCCCCCACTCATAGAGGTGGAAGGTTTTTTCTCTTCCAATTTAAATTCGTCTTATTTCTATGAGGATTCAATCTTCGATTCGTTTAAATGCTTGGTGTGTGCGATCAGAGGGGCATCGTTTCGGTGTTGAACAAACTTTGAGAGGATTTTGAAGGGCTCACCACGAGGTTGATTGTGAGGATTTGGGTTCGTTCGCTTCGTTGCAATGTAAAGGATTCTCGTATTTATATATTTATATTTTGTGTTTAGATTAATACACATTAATTTGAGGATTCGGGATATATGAATTAGTATTTATCGCGAATAAATTAAATGTAGATTAACGGTGATATCATGATAGCATCAATTTAGAGATCGATCACCTAGTTCACAAGTTCAGTGCTGTTCATGAGTCAAACTAATCAGCCTAATTTTGAGCTAGCTTATACTGCATCTAGATATCATCAATTTAGCATGTAGTGTATTAATCTTATGAAAGAATTGAAATATTCATGAACTACCTTATCCTTTATCAAGAATTTTGAGTTAGTTTATATTTCAGCAAGAATTTTGAACTAGCTTATACTTCATCAAGATAATCCTGGTGATGGAAAAATTGTGTTTTGATGATAATGTGTATTAATTTCATAAAATATTCTTGTATTTATAAACATAGAACTTGTATTTTATACAAACTCTAAATACAAGTCTTAGTCCAATACCGAATCATGATAAGGAGTTAAGGACTGATCATGAATTCGAACGTATCTTTAGACAAAGTCCTAAACCGAATTGAACAATTCTTCCACCCTCAAGTGGTTCGCCCACTTTTGTCCCAGATTAGCAAGTACAGTTTTATTTCATCAATTAAATAAAACCCGACATCCCTATATGTGTGTGACCTTCTAGGCTCAGATAATATGAAATGTATAAATAATATTTTTGACCAAACATGTTATTATAGCAATTATAGTAAAGATCTAGCAATCTAACATAATCTCGGATATTAATATGAGAACCAATTAAGTAATACCAATTACTTAGTTCAAACATGTTGTTTATGTAATCACATTTATTCAATTAGGTAAACGAATTTTTTACACAATTGTCTTTGAGGCATAATAAATTAAATGACTCCAATATAGATTGAATTCCAACCATGAGGTGGGATAATCTGGTGCAGGAAAGATAAATATTCTTGATGTTATCAATCTAGCATGCTCAAATTGATTGATAAATGTTCAAAAGGAAACAACATCGAATTCTTTCCGACACTGTAAAATTTATTCGAGGAGTGACGTTGAAATTCGAATAAATCCACATTTGATGAAAAAATTTAAGACCTTGAGACAATGATCAATCAATGTGGCTATACGTAATAAGATGTATATCAATAATCTAATGAACTACTTGAGTAAAATGGAAGCAAAGTTCGAGAGAGTTCGGTTTAGAAAGAAATTGTCACTACTATCATTCATAATAATGTTGAGGATGAAGCAGAAAATGATACGATGCCTTTGAAACATGTTCTGTGAAAAGGAAACTTGTTTCGGCATCCTAAAATTCTTTAAAACTTTATGTTCTGATTAATCTGTCTTAGAGACTATTGGATGCAATAAAAAAAATTATAGATGAACTCTAACTAGATTTGAATTTTAAAAGAAAACAAATAATAATAGAATCATACTTTCACTAAATTGTAATAATTATTTTTAAAATTTCTAAGGATTATTAATTTATTATTTTTGACTTTTGGAGAAAAAATTTATTTTATTATTATTTTATTGATTTTTGCAATTATTTTAACTGGTCAAATTCGAGATCGGACAAATTTATTATTTTAGAGAGTTAACTAATTTATCTAGTATTAATTTAAAGAGTTTTTACTACATTATCTTAACACCATAGGATGATAATAGAAATTTTTCAAGATCTTATAATCTTGTATATGTAATTTATTAATTTTCCAATACTCAACTTTTGAGTTAGTTGTTGATTTGGTGGGATCGAGTTAATACTTTTAATCTAGAGATAGTTATAATATTCACGGATTAGTGCGAGAAAGTAGCCTTAGAGTGTTGCGGTATGATAGAAAGTGAGAAAGCAGCCCGATATGGTTAGAAGAATAAAGAGCGAATATCTGACTTTTGTCGGCTTTGGAGTATCAACAATACTTGTGCAGAGTTAATCTATGGCAATTTAATTATGCGGAATTAGAATTACGATTTGATTACGTTATAGAAGCAGGAATTGGCAATTGGGCTCCCTCAACTTTTACTCGATTAATTAATTTAATGATCTTTCGAGAACAGATACCGATTGAGTTTTTTCAAACGTGTCTGGAAAGCGGATGTTGGAGTATAGAAGACTCGAAATCCAATTTTGGTAATGTTCTTTATTTGTCTATCAATTAAGCATCTGCAAAAATTTCTCTAGGATTTTCATCCTCTACATCTATATAAAGATCATTTGATCTAGGTGGTGGAATAAAGGTGTAAAATTAAATTTTAGAATGGTACAATATATCAGTAGAAATATAATAAATGGAATCCACTAAAAAATTTACATAAAAGAGATGAAGTAGTGGTAGGGTTATGTTTCAGAGAAGCAGCTAGCAAGCACTGGTCAGAACGAAAACGGAAACTCTGGAGTCAACAATCGACGACGACAAACCACTACCCATCCCTGCTATGTATTAAAATCTGGTTTACTTTCCCCATGAATATATAAATGAAAATCATAAAACAAAATCAGCTTTTTTTTTCAATTTGTTATTGTTATCTCGATGTATGTAGTTGTAAAATCTAATAATCACTCATTCAATATTGATAATAAATTTACAATATATATAATCGTAGACAATGACCTAATGGACCTATATATTCAAAATCTTGTATACAATAATACATAATAATACTAATATACAATATGCCCAATACTACCCCTCAAGTTGGAGCATGAAGATCATGAATGCCCAACTTACAAAGTAAAAATTCAAATTGTTTCCACCCAAGAGGCTTCGTGAAAATATCAGCCAACTGCCCATTAGTAGAAACATGTGAGGTTCGAATGGTCCCTTCTAAAATAGCATCCCGCAGAAAGTGACAATCAATCTCTATGTGCTTTGAGCGATCATGAAACATTGGATTTTGTGCCAGATAAAGAACAGACTAACTATCACACTTCAAGTCCATAGGTTGAGGATGATCCACGCCTAAGCACTTTAACAACCTTTCAACCACTTCAATTCACAAGTAACAGCTGTCGTAGACATGTATTCGGCTTCAGCTGAAGAACGAGAGACAATGGCTTCCTTCTTGGTCTTCCAAGATATAGGGGAATCACCAAGAAACACAATCCATATGATTTTATGGAAATTCTATTTTTTTTTGTCAACTTTTACTTTTTTTGGTGAGCTAGTTGCTTTCTATTTCCATATATGCTCATCCTTATGTCTATATAAAGTAAGGCTTTAGCCATAACATCATATGCTTTTTGAATTGACTCCTTATTCCTCAAAATTTTCGAACCATAGGTATGGGAAAAGAAGATTTTTTTGTCTTTTTAATAATTCCTTTGTTATTTGAGTTACTAACTTTTTAATAACTCCTTAGTTATTTGAGTTACTAACTTATAATTTTGATCACCTATTTGAATAGGATTTCAACATTATTGGCATTCTTGACTTGAAGTTTGAGGCTCTTCCAATCAAGTAACTCTTTTTATCCTCTTTATCATATGTTTATGCCATAATTTAGAGTTCAATAATGTCCTGCATATATGATAGTGACATATTATGCTTTAATTTCATGTTAAAACTTAGGATAATTATTTGCTAAATTTTCTTCCAACATGTTAAATTGGACTCGTTTATTTTTTTTCCGCTTCATTACTTGTCGGAAAATTATGAAATTCGCATGAGTTGTCCCCCTATGAATGCAGAACACCCCAAAATTTTTATATAATTTTTGGAATTTCAATATTCTGCTCCGTAATCTGTTTTTCAAAGCTGCCCTGTTTTTTTGTAACTCGCACTAAAATTGCGATTATGAATGCTTCGCTTATCCGTTCAGCGCAATTCATGTACCGAATCGAAGGTATGGAAGAGGCCGATATTTTGGCACTGGTCACCTTATGTGGGTCGACCTGAGCGATTTGTAAATTCGTTAGCAAACTGCTACTATGGAAAAATTCTGAAATTCTCGATATCAAACTTTAGAAATTCATATCTAATTGCTCGTTTATCGGAATTCAGTATAGGCCTAACAATTTTATGTGTTATCCTGCTGCACCAAAATTCCTTTGGGGACAGTGGCATTTTTTTTATTTGCCTTTGATGCTTGTTTTTGCTAAAGCGTTTGAATTTAAGGAGCATGCTTCGTTGTTGGATGTCTCCGATTCATGGAGTACCATACCAAGACGTAACGGGTATATTTGAATACCTCCGTCCTTGAATTCATTCATAATTTTGGGTTTGCTTGCTTCAAAATTGCTTTGGTTAGGATTCTTAGTATCCATGTTCATCCGCATCCCGTAGTCCCTTTTCTTTTCTTTTTTATATGGGCATAGGTTAGCTTGTGGAAGTAGGGTCCCAGTACTCACTTTGTATGGTGATCCCTATTCATGAACTATATGCTCTATGCATGAGTTTATCTTTGTGATCATGCATGAGTTTGTCTTTGTGATCTTGGTTGAGGATATCTTTGTGATCATGGATGAGTTTATCTTTGTTGATAGCAGTCTTTGTCATTGTGAACATAACTCTGCTTCACTATGAATACAATTTTCGTGAGTAGGATCTCAGAATTCGCTTCTGGATCATATTATAATTAGCCCGGTTATTGCTACTAGATAGTGTATGCAATCTTAGTCCTGAGCCACTTACTTCTGGATCATATTATTCTTTACTATAGAGATGTAGATTCTCAAGGATCACATACTCTTGGGGGATTATGACCTGAGCTATGTTGGACTTAGACAGATTGTTTACACTCCTACATAACATGCCACGTGTTGGGACATTCTCTTACAGAGGCCTTCTGGGTCTAGAGGATTCGTTATAGTGCTTTCACTCATTACACCGAGTATATGTGGTGTACCCTTTATGATTTCCCAATTTCATGTCCCTTAGCTTCTCTTGCCGATTTGTGCTTTTCTTTCGTCCTATGATTATGAGAGATTTTCTTTTCAGAACATGGGTATGAGTAAATTATGTGGGTAGGGTGGCACACGCTCACTTTGCACTTGTTACCCTTCCTGCGGACTGCATGCTTTGTTCATATGTGGAGTTTGGATGTTTCTATATGGGAGTGTGTAGATCCACCATCCAAGCCAACTGGCTCTAGATCACAGCTTTTCAACTATTACACTTATGTGGGATAGCGATGTGAACTAGGTTGGTCATGGATGAGGTGTCTTCGTACCATCCGGTAGTATCCCATTTATGGATTACACTGTCCACATTGGAGAGGATTAGTGAGACCGTCCTGCAATTTCATTTTTCCATGCTCAATTTCTTTTCTCAGGCTACCATGTCTCCAACTTAACCTTAGTCCCCAGATTCAAGGGTTCTTGAATCTTGCAATCTAGGAGCCTTAGCAGCGTAATCCTATCTTGAGGTTGCAACTCCACCACAGGGGCTTTAACAGCATAATCTTGAGGGTTATTTGTTGATGTAGGCTTTTGCTGTGCCACTACTAGACTAGTTAGTCGTGATCTCAAAAGGAAAATGTGTGGATGTCTGGTTGTATCAGGATTGGATGTTTTTCTCAAGAGCTTTAGTAGTTTTATATTGAGATGGTTTGAGCATATGAGGCTCAACCTATGGCTCCTATTTGGCAGGCTGGACAATCCATACGGATTCTCGAAGCTCTGTGGGTACTGTGGATATGTCCTCCCCAGCTTTAGAGGCTTGTGGTCTGGATGAAATATATTCCTTACTGGCCTTAGGAGCTTATTAGTCGGGATGACCATATCCGGCTTTAGAGCCTTATTAGACATGATTGGATGTGTTCCTGACTGGCTTGAGCGTCTTGTTAGTCAGGAGGATCATGCCCGAATTTAGAGGCTTACTGGACATGATTGGATATGTTCCCAATTGGCTTCAATGGCTTGTTAGTCAAGAGGACCATGTCTGGCTTTAGAGCCTTATTGGACATGATTGGATATGTTCCTTACTGGCTTCAACGGCTTGTTAGTCAAGAGGACCATGTCCGGCTTTGGAGGCTTATTGGACATGATTGGATGCATTCCTGACTGGCTTGAGCGGCTTTTTAGTCAGGATGGCACTGTCTAGCTTTAGAGGCTTATTAGACAGGATGGGATATACTCTTGACTGACTTTCGAAGCTTATTAGTCAGGACGTCTCTGTTTGCATGAATATTCATGTGTTGAATATTTAGAGATCCCAAGAGTCTGCATGTTTCAGGTAGGATCCTCAAATTCTTCATGAGAGGATGTGTTTTTTCCCAAACCTGGGTAGTTTCATGTATAATTTTCTTGATGTATTCCGAGTTTCAAATATCCTCCTGACCAGTGGGACCTTAGTCCTCTGAGCCTAGGAGAAACATTCTGGATAGAAGAGGGGACCTTAGTTCTCTGAGTGTTTTCATAAGTCTTTTTCTAACTTTTTCTCCAACTATTGG
The DNA here is from genome assembly GCA_019722365.1 of Lithospermum erythrorhizon. Taxonomy (NCBI): domain Eukaryota; kingdom Viridiplantae; phylum Streptophyta; class Magnoliopsida; order Boraginales; family Boraginaceae; genus Lithospermum; species Lithospermum erythrorhizon. Next base: position 25,713 of record JADFUC010001187.1, read on the forward strand.
GACCTTGATCCTCAGAGTTAGGGGAGCATGCATAAAGAAAGGGTAGAGAGTTTTGTCTCTTCAACCCATTTTGCTGTTAGAGGTTTGGGACCAACGCAGTTCCACTTTCTCCACTATATTATGTACACATGTGGTGTGTGTTTGACTTGTGATAGTTTTTGTGATAAGAGAGAGCTTCTAGTAGTATGTGCTTCAGCATTGTAGATATTTTATGCTATCACCAAGGAGCTTGGAATAAAATGGTATGACTACACTTGCGGATTCCAAGTTTCCTACGTACCCAAAGGGATCAAGTCAAACGTAGTTCACGAGTTTGATCTTTTAGCCTCGCATCACGGACGGTAATTGGGCAGTTTATATTCATACTTAGGAGTTCTATAGGTAATTTAACCTCGTACCCGAGAGGGTTGGACATTTTATTCTCGTGTTTAGGAGTCTATAGGTAAGTGAACCTCGTACCCGATAGGGTTGGAGAGTTTATACTCGTTTTTAGGAGTAGGGTGGGCATTTTGTCCTCGTGCTCAGGAGGTTTGGATAGTTTATCCTCATGCTCAAAAGGATTGGACAGTTTATACTCATGTTCGGGAGTGGGGTGGGCAGTTTATACTCATGCTCAGGAGGGGTGGATAGTTTATACTCGTGTTCAAGAATGGGGTGGGAAGTTTATCCTCGTACTCGGGAGGGTGGTCCACACATACTTATGGGGGTTGGAACCATGGATCTTGACCACACATGCATCTTACCCTTGTTTTGGCGAAGGTAATTTCATTCTGAGATTGAAGCCTCAATCCATCAATCGCTTTCACGAAAATAGGATGTTATTGACTTACATATTTGTTCATCATCCTTCGAGGAACCCAGTCATTCCATAATGTCTGCTCATGGAAGTACTTGTATATTGGGTTGTCTTGATGCCTCATGAGGAATTTATCTAGGATGCTACTTGCTCGCTCCCAGATCGAGTATTCCCATATGGTCTATTTATGAACATAGCGTTGAACCTCTAGCTCCTCTATTTCTTCTAGAAAAAGGTCATGTATGAGACGTGTATCCTTGGGCTCGTACACCAAGCATCTCGTTTCTTTGTCCTTCTTTACTGATAGGCATGGAAAGGTGGACATAAATTTGGCCTTCATTAACACCCAAGGATGAGGGCCTCTACATGCTTGATGAGGTAGGAAGGTGGCTATATCTGGTATGCCTTCCTCTTCCTCTTGAAGTCTCGACCCATCAGTCACTCCAATGACGGTAGGTTATTGTTGATCTTCATATCCAGGCATCATTCTTCGAGGCGGACAGTCATTCCATAATGTCTGCTCGTGAATGTACTTGTATACTGGATCACCTTGGCGCTGCTTGAGGAACTTGTCTAGAATGCGTTTGGCTGGACGTCACCTGAGTACTCCCTTAAGGTCTGCTCATGAATGTAGCTTTCTAGTTCCTCTACATCCTCTAAAGAATACCTATGCTCAAAGTGTGTGTCATTGAATTTGTGCACTAGGTGTCCTGCATCTTTCCTTACTGATAAGCATGGGAGTGTGGCCATGAACCTCTCCTTCATTATTGCCCAAGGATGAGGACCTTGGTGTGCTTGTTCGGCTAGGAAGGTGGCCCTATCTGGTATATCTTCGTTTCCTTCTTCTATGTTGAAGCGTGAGGCCGAGCTCCCTTCTTCCTTTGACTTCTCCTTGATAGGATTAGGAGTTGGCTCTTATAGTCTATCGAAAACAGATCTCCTCTAGATTGGGTTATGGCTTTTGACTCTTGCCCCCAATCTTAGGAAGACTGACTTTTGTTTATTTACCCTCTGGCCTTCGGTAGATGACTCCTCCACCACAAATATGTGGCAGTTTCTTACCTGCTTGATTAGGACTTGTAGAGGGGGTTTAGAAACATACCCGAGTCCAATTGAGAGACTTTTGATGGCATGTCCGTTTTGTTGTAGCATCTTCTACGTCTTATTTAGACCGTGCACCTTGTCGCCGGTAACTTCTGGTGGCAATTCTCCCAAGGCCTTTCCTTCCTCAATATTGTATCCGGCCTTGACCAGGAGGTCATAAGCTTTTGGCTCCATGGTTCCAAGCTCAACTCTTGATCCACTCGCTAGTGGTACGAAGCCTTTTAGCGGCGTTGAAGCTACTTTCTCTAGCTGAGTCAATGGTGGAGTGAGCCCATCTAATACTTTTGTGAGTTCATCGTCCTTTTTAGGAAGGATCGAGGGTTCGACTCAAGGTATTTCTGAGGCTTCTTGTTGCCGAGGCTTAGTTACCTTTCTTTTCTGATAGTACTTGGCCTCTGCGAAGTGTGATTCTTCGACTGTGAAGGGATTTTCATCAGCCTTAATCGTTCTTTTTGTGCCACTTTTGCAGTACTTCAGACATTGATGTAGGTAGAAGGAACTGCATTGCTCCTATTGATCCATTGTCTTCTCAGTAGTGATTGTATGTGACTCTAGCATCGATCACATGGAACCATGCCGTATTTTCGAGTTCTTCTATCGTCATGTGTAGGGAAACCTTCCCTAAGGCTCGTTGGCCATTTTGATTGAACCCTTATATCAAGATTCGAGACTTTTGCAGCTCGTCAATTGAGATAACTAAGAGCTTCAATATTTGGAGGGGTAGGATGTTCACGACTGACCCTCCATTTATCAACATTCTGTTGATCCTCCTTTCACATGTATATCCAGACACATAAAAAGGTCGGTTATGATCAACATCCTTCTGTGGTAGGTCTTCGTCTGTAAAGGTGACAACAAAGGTTTGGGGATTGTCTGCTCTAGGCACCTCTTGGTCTTCTGCCATGGTTGAGCTTTCTTCTATCTCTATGCACACATGGCATGACTCGTGGTCAGAGTCACTTGAATAGTCTCCCACGCTTTTCCAGGTTCTAATTTGCTTACCCAGAAGTCATCCGTTATTTTGACCTCGGAAGGTCGGATGACGATGAGAGTGGTGTGGTTGGTTGAGACTTTGTCTTCCTCCAGCAAGATTCCCCCCTGTCGGGCTAAGTCCATCACCTTCTCCTTGAATATGAAGCACTTTTCTATAGGATGACCCAGTACTCTGTGGTACTTGCAGTAATCCTTTTATGTGCTTTTATTTGCTTCCTTTGGGCGCTTGGGCTCAGGCAACTCTATGAGTTTGGCCTTTAGCAGTTCCTCGAACATCCCTGAAATGTTAGAGTCAAAGAATGGGTATTCTTTGGCCTGTATTTCTTTCAGTGAGAGACGCCTTTTCTCTCCAAGGTTGAGACCTCCCTCTGTTCTTTTACTCTTGAAGAAAAACTTGGTAGACTTGGAAGTTACCGCATGTCATTCCTTCTTCTCAACCATGGGGGTGTCTCTTGGTATTTTGACAATGTATTTAGCTCTGGAGGGCCCATTTACTCTTTGGGGTAGTAAGATCCGCTACTCACTTTGTTGTAGTTATGGTTAATTCATATCGTAATAGCGTGAGGGTTATAGCGGCTCGAATGTCTTGGGTAGTATACCTGAGAATGTATTGTAGGTCCGATGCGTACCTTGAATGCACATTTGCTAGCGTTTAGAGCGGCTTATCTTTCATCTAAGGGAACAAACTGCTCACATTTGTAAAGACAGCTCGCTCTTTGCGCTTGGCGTTCTTGAGCTCTATCACGTGATTAACTTGGTTAGGTCGGGTCTTTGAAGAAGCAAGAAATTTAGGAATTAGCATTCATTAATAGTAGCCATTCTAGTTGATTGTACTACACGAGCAACCCAGAAGAACAATACATAATAACACAAAATCAAATACCATACAAATAGAAGCAAATCTTGGCACTCACATCTCCTCAGCTGCGGGTACTTGGTTCCTCGGCATCTTGACCTCACGTTTGAGTCGCCTCACTCAGCAGCTCGATTCTCGGGCTTTCACTTAAGGCATTTTCCTTACTCCTCAGAGCCTTCTCTTTCCGGTCAATTTCCACTGATGCTTTCCTCAAAAGCGTGAGGTGCACTCTCGAAGCTCCACCGGAGGTGAGCTAAGAATATCGCGACTTCGTCGAGGGGATATACTTCCTCAAAGCGAGGATACATGGAACACATTATGAATCTATCAAACTCGGAGGCAACGCGCCAACCGATAAGCCAGACCAACTCTCGAAGGATCTCAATGTCCAATATAACGAGGACTCGAGCTTCCCTTTCCTCCCCAGGCAGCATCACTCTCCTTCATGGGGATACCCTCGGGGAACACACGGTCGCTGACCTCTCCAAGCTTGACAAGAATCTCTTTTCTGCATTGATCTTCATATTTCTTGCACATCACGAGATGTCCTCGAATCTCTTTGTGGAGAATCGACTTTTAGATACGGCTCTCTGAGGAACTCTGGAAACAAACTCAAAACCATAAAAATTTCCTCTCCTACCTTATTCCAACAAAGTCACGACACCTCATACAACGCCTCAAGGTGCCATCTCGATACTAGCATGCAAGGCATTTGTTGTAAGCGAGCTATCTTGAAGCTAAATTCGTCCCAATTCAGGAGAAGTTAGAGAACAAGCCCGGGCATATCCTCAATGTAGTATCGTCCTCTCAGTTGCCATCTGTGGGATGAAAAGATGTACTCGACTCGCTTGGGTCCCGATTGCCTCCACGAGAGCCCTCGAACCTCGAGAGAGAGAGTGAATCTAGCGTCGCGGTCAGGAAATGATCGACACCCGGACCCCGTTACGGCCTGCACAATCTGATCACATAGATGCTTGCATTTAGTCTCTCGGGCCCATCATTAAGATCGTGGGTAGGAAATGAGCCGACTTCGATAACCTATCCGCGATCACCGGATCGTCATTATTAAACAGCCTCTGGGAAGCCCCGAGCCACGAAGTCAGCGGTGATATTCTCCACATTGTCCACTTTCCAGGAATAGGAAGAGTGCGCAACAAACCCATGGCGAGGATGTACATGCTCGGCCTTCACTGAGGCGACAAAACCAAGCACTTTGCCACAAACTCTCACGATCTCTATAGCCGTTCACTGTGCCGTCAAATCGACCTCGAATCACGGTTTTATGCTTTGTTAGCTACCGGTGCAATGCGCTATAGGGGGAGTATTATGAGGCCACCGTCAAAGAATCTCCCTTCTGACTCATCCCCGAATAAAATTTTACCTGATCGCCATTCATCCTCGAGGCTCCACATTCTCATCAGCTGTGAAATGCAGTCTGACCCCGTCCTACCCATCCCTACGTTAACTGGAGTCTCTCGTCTCATTGTGATTCTAGATTTGATCCACAAGCAGGTAGAACTCGTATGGGCAAAAATCTCCCCGTCGCTACCCACATCAAAATCAACTCCCAGCTGTTTCATCTGTCTCTTTGGGTCCTCTGATTTCGCCTTTTCTACTCGATGCGTCGAAGCTCACTACGTTTGCACTTCTCGGGGTGGTACTCGATAGTCAGAGTCATAATCAGCTGATGAAGACTCGAAATTCACCTCCTCACGCACTCAAATTCAAATCTCTACTGCGTCGGGGCAACAAACTCCTATGATCCATTGAAAATACGGCATTTAACTTATACGAGATAATGTCTCCAAAATTTCGCCTTGAAAGACTATAAACCCATTAGTATTGAATCATGGGTGAATAGTTCTTCTTGTGATTCTTCCAATTGTGTCGAGAGGAAGCATAGGCAATCACCTTCCCGTGCATTAGAGAACACTGATCACGTGCGACGCGCCGCTATAAAATCACGTAGCCACCGAGGAACGGGCGGTATACATTGCTTGGTGCCGTGAGTGATTTTCCCTTTAGTACCTGCAGGCGCGATCACCGCGATCATCATCCCAAATAAAGCGGAACCCGCAAATTCGGCACAATTGATGAAATCGCGATCAAAGAAAAATCCTTGATGAATCTCACAGCAGTAACGGCTAACCCCAAAACTCTAGCTTGATCCACACGCTCGTGGGGCGGCTCGGTGTTCACAGCCTCCACCTACGTGGATCGAGACAAATACCGCCCGTGTCCACGGCCAGGGGAATTGCACTTTCGCCAACGAGAACTCACATTTAGAAACTTGGCATACAAGCTGGTGTTGTCCTGAGGTCCTCAAAGACCATACGCAAATGCCTCACCATTGTTCTCACTCCCCTGCAGAATATATGAGGAATATCATCAATGAATACACACAAAACTGTCCAAATACTCGAAATACCGGTTTATCAAATCCGCCATCGCCCATTGCATTTATCGATCCAAATAGCATCACTATAAACTCATAATACTTATAATACGTCGGAAGCCGATTTGAAACTCTCCTCACCTTTGATCCTCGATTGATGAAAACCGGACCGCAAATTAGTCTTGAAAACACCTTGGCATCCTTATTTGATCAAACAAATCGTCAGTGGGCAATGGAGTACCGGTTCTTAATGGTCACTTTATTATTTGTCTATATTGATGGCGACCTAAATTCCGAACCACTCCTTAACTTTCCTGAGCAGCGGGTGCACCAGGAGATACGCTTTCGATTACATTGAATTCTTTCTCCAACAACTCCACATGGCCCAGTCCATGATTCTTATGTAGCTTCATTTGAGGCCATATCCGATGCAGCCCGGAAGAGTGATACCGTCACACGGAACCAACCTCGATAGCAAATTCGATCTCTCTCTCTCCCTACAGCGCTTAGCTTGCTGGTTAGTCCTGGGGGAAAAGACATCCTTGAATTCTCCTAACAACCCAGCATCCTGTCACTGTTTCCACTATTCCAAATCAACCACATATCCCCGGAACCCAACGCTGCTACAGATAAACCTCCACAGCCTCAAGCTGGCATTACAAACTTGACTAAAATCTTTACATATACATAAATCGGATATAAAGTGCTCCCGAACCCCGCAAAGTAATCTCCTTCCGATGGAAATCCAATTGCGGCATGATGTTTGCTTACCAATCCATACCCAAGATAAGATCAAAATCGAAGCTCAAATGAAGTAAATGGGCAGGTGACCACAGCCTGAAAAGGGCGGTCTACAAATTACAGCGGGTATTGCATGATATTCTCAAGAATTGGAGCAGGCAAAGGCACCATGACATCACAGATAATGCGAGGAAATAAAACTCGAGAAACAAAAGAATGCATAGCCCGAGGAATCAAACAACACTCAGCCTGGAGTATCTGAAATAATGTACATGTCGTCTGGGGGGTATCATGCCTCGATGAGTGGCGGGCCTCGACCCATTTCTGCTTCCACTTTCTCACGAGGCCCTCATTTCCCCATATCCCCGGCCTCGCGGCGGCTTTCATTTTCGATTCCCTTGATAACCGCCTTATAAAATTTGGAAATGGCGAAGTACTAGCACCTCGCTCTCTACGAGAAGGCTGAGGGGGCAATCGCCGCGAATGTCTGGCTTCGGCACCGATAACATGGCATTTTCTCTCACACGACAATCTTGCTGTGCCCCATCGGCCACCGCGGTAACAGCGGATACTTCTGCGAGACCCCGAGGAAGACTACTAAGACCTGCGGATCTCGCGGCGCTGATGCGAGAAGCCGGTGAATAACTTCCGAGGCGGCTAGGAGCAGCGGCTAACTACTTGCCGGGGCGACTGTTGCGGTCCGTCCTCCTCTGAACTCTAGAGCTAGTAGGCCTCTGGGCCCCGAAAGTCTCGAATTCGACTCTCCTCGATCCGACCGCCTGCAGCTGCCGCTTCTTTCATTTCCATCTTGGCTGCGTTCCTCACGGCATAGGCCGGTAAAAACCATCAGTGAGATCGGGCGGCGTATCTCCTTGACTACATCTGAACCTAGTGATCTCTTCGCCTACACGTGGATAAACATCGAGGAAGTAGTCGGCGTATCAACTGAGGCATGCCGTACTCCTCCCTTGTAACCTTTCGAACCTTTGCGTCAGCGAAATCGGCTCTCTCTCCAAAGTGCCATGTGGGTCTCTAAGAAGCAATAATTCTCGGAAAAGCTCTACAATCGCTCCCGAGCATGGAATCTCCACTTGTCCCCGATCAAAGATGCGCTTTCGGAGTTCTCCGCGGTCATTTAGCGGCTAATAAGTGAAATTATAAGTAGAAAACTTCACTCATCCTCGCCCATGATCCCCATCGGCTCAAAAATGGACTTCATGTCCCACGGATGAACTCGATGCTTTGCTACATGAACCCCGAGCGATGGAAAAACTAGATGTAGTATATACAATCCATAATTCAAGAATACTTAAAATTTACGCCACTACATTATTAAACAAAAACATATATTCTGATATATGAATAAGCAAATACCCCATTGCAGCGGAGTAAATTCCACTAAGTTCCACGCGCTTCAAATTCACAATGTGAATTTGACTTCCGCTTCAATTTCGCACATTGCGATATCAAGCGTGATATGATATACAGTTGGTCCACACACCGGAAGGTTGAATCCAAGAACCATTTATGCTAGTATGAGGATGAACAAAACAAAAACCCAAGAAAAAATTCTTGGAGAATTTGACCAAAGAGGCTACTTTAGGGTTTTTGATGAAAAAAGATTTACAAAACTTATGTAAATGAAAGCCTAAAGTTTGCTTATATAGGAGTAGATTAAAACAAGCCCGATAAGCAACCCGTTAAGTATTAGCTTGACTAGATTAACTCTATTGGATTCGTTAAGACACTAATGAGTTGCTAATAAAGTTGAACTATTTCATTAGCTTAATTAAATAATGTGTAGTCGATATTAATAATCTTTCAGTTATTGATAAATACTAAAATTTTCAGACAATTAAATAACTATTTAATTGATTACATTTGTTCAATCGATATTCTACATAAAATGTAGAACCCTTGTAATTGAGAAACCACATTTCTCAATTATACGATTATCTTTAATTTCATACACATGAAATATAACTCAAGAATCACCACATGTGTGTGACCTTACAGGCTCAGAATAATAGTAGGATTGTATAATAATAATAATTGACCAATTACTATTATTATAACGATTAATAGTAAGATCTAGCAATCTCTCATAACCCTTAAGTATCACTTGAGAACCAGCGCTAGTAATACCACAATTACTAAGTTTGAACACTAAGTTACGATAATCACATTTAACAGCCCGGTAAATGAATTGATAAGCAAATTATACATGACGGGCATAATAAATGGAATCAATTCTCATTGATTTCGACACTCTGACTTGCCACTTGGGCGATTATCTTACAATTCCTTTATCCATAGCGATCTCTAATTCGTAGGCTAACCATAAGACACATGTCACTTAAGCATGGCTTTCTTTAGTCGAGTATGAGGCTGAATAAGCATTTATAGGCGTCCCTTAAGCAATCAGTACAATGTGTAGAGGCACAGTCTTTCCTTGTATATCAGGGCGGACAAATCCCTCCCAATATATCAACATCTATCGCTACCGCTATGTGACGTGACATATGCCGTTATAATCCCATTTCCCAAGGCACCACGTTTGGTCATAGTCAAGAAATGCGAGAGCTTGTATAACACAGATAGTCATATATCGTAGGTCTAAGAATTGACGAACCTAAAATTATAAACAAATGTCATAGGACACATATATACATATCTTCTATGAATTCGTTTCGGTCATTACCGACTCAGGTTACCGGACCGGCAGCCAGCGGTATTGATCTGATCTGAGTCAATCTTGATCACTAATCAAAACACCATGTTAGTCATATGATGTTTGTCGCCCTAACTTCTTGTCACACTTTGAGTATCCTATGTTTAGGCTTGAAGAGTGTAATTAGGTTAAATTATTTTTCTCTAGAAAACATAGACTAACCTAGAGATTTAACCTTTCACTCCATCGAGGATACACTACATGTATATTATATGTAAATTTAAACATATAGACATAGCAAACAAATATATTAAAATATAAAGAGAAAGCAATATTAGAATAGTTGTTCACGCTAACACAATAGATACATACTTGACTCAGCAACCTAACACCACTCACGACATCTGTCTAAGACCTATGTTATTTGGATGCTCATAAATGCTTCTGAGAACTTAGAAAGTGGTTTAGTAAAGGGAATTAGAAGCGAATTGTCTGTTTCTACTTCATACTTGACATCGCTTTTACTCGAAGCATATCTACAATGTGGGAGTGATACTTTACGAGTACGTGCTTGGATTTTTGATGTTCGGGGGTTCCCTTAGCGAGCTATTGCCCCGGTATTGTCCTGGCTTAACTCAGCTGGTCCCCTGTTAGGTACGCGCCGGTCACGAACTTCTTTATCAACATGCTTCATGGCGAGCCGGACGGCTGCGATGTACTCGAGATACGTGGTAGAATCGGCAACGATGCTACATTTGGAACTCCTCGAAGATACTTGCTCCACGTTGAGACAAAATACATACCCAGACTAAGGCGATAGTCGTCTACATCGGAGTTTGAAAAGCTGAAGTCGGTGTCTACATCATTTTAACTCTTCGTCTCGCGTATACCAAGAAAGCATCCTTTAGTTCTTCTCGAGATACTTCAAAGATGCACTTCTAATCCGATTGGTTTCACAGATTAGCTTAGTATCTACTAGTTACACCCAGTGCGTAAGGCAGCATCGGGTCTGATGGCCTGGCATGGCATACATGATGGATCCTGCCAAGCTGAGCGTAAGGTATATCACCCGTTACATTGCATTACTCAACTAGTAGTGGGAGAAGCATTGCTCTGGCGAGTTGAACTCCGTGTCTAAATGGGGAGATTACCACTTCTTGGAATTACTCATGTTGAACCTTTGTGGCCTTATTCACATAAGTATCGACAAAGTCAATCGGCCTCTGGCTCACGATCTCCGTGAATCTTTATTCCCAGTATATATTGTGTGCTTCGCTTTAAGTCGCTTCATTGAGAAATATTTTGCAATGATCCTTGGCGATTTTAACTACGTTGTTTCCAATGATAGTATGTAAACCGACATGTATGAATGTGTCACGTAACTCCCACTTTTACCTTCTTGTATACACAAGATTCAACTAGCCGTTCTTGATGAAACTAAACTCTTTGAATGATTCATCAAGAAACATAGACTCCAAGCTAGCAGGGATGCTGTTTAAGACCATAAATGGACTTTTGCAACTTAAATATCTTCTCTAGAATTTCCATTCGGGGAAAGCGGTCTTTACATCCATTGCCATATTTCATAGTACATGAAATACGGCGATAGCTAAGATTATCAGGATGGATTTAAGCATAACCAGCGAGTAAGTTTCGTCATAGTCGCTCAGTGAACTTGTTTGAAACCTTTACATTCTGAGTCTGGCTTTGAAAACATCAATGTTTTTAAAAGTCTTTATCATGTTTCTTCTTAAATATTCACCCATTTACATTCAATAGGGCAAGCCCCATTTAGTAAAATCCAACAACCCAGGCTTGGTTTTGGTACATAAAATCCATCTCAGATTGCATGGCTATTTGCCATTTGTCAGCATCCTTGCTATTCATTGCTTCTTTGTAAGAAGTGGGCTCGTCACTTTCAATGATGAAAGCTTCACCATACCAGCGCTGCAGTTGCGTGGCGTCCACATTGGATCTCCCCAAGGTTGGTTCTTCCCGCAGTTTCTGGCGGATCGAAGCCCCAGGTGTATGAAAGAAAGGAGTTCCAATTCTTGTATTGTGTCGGATACCTCTCCATGAGATGCATCGGCAGTGGCTTTCATCGGCTTGAGCTTAAATCGAGATGAACACCATTACTTCTAGTCCTTACGGACCAAATATTTTCTTTTCAAGGAATACTCACATTCTATGATAGAGATTTTTATTCTCTGCTTCGGTGAAGTAGTAACCAAGCCCCATTTCCACTTGGATATCCTATGAAATAGCATTATCGATTTGGGCACAAGTTTATCTTTTGTTAATCTCTTGGCACAAGCCGCTTTGAATCTTTAAAAGAGCTAACTTGAAATCTTCCCCGAACCGTAGCAGTTCATAGGGGTTTTATACTGACTTAGTTGGGCCGTGTTTAAGGCCAAGTGCAGCGCTTAAGTCGCATATCCCCGAGGGGGTGGCGGTAGATCAGATGAAACATTATATAGATCGAGACAACCATGTCAAGAGGTTTGATTTCTCCTTTCGGACACTTTCCGTTATCTTTGTGGCGTTCTATTTGAGTGGAGATTGTGGCTTGTTTTCTGGATGAGTATTGAACTGTGACTCAAATATTTCTCACTCTATCGAGACCGGAGAATCTTTTGTTATCTTGTTCAAATTGGTTTTGTACTTCATTTTTTACAGACTCTTGAATTTCTCAAAGGACTCGTGTTTGTGTCTCATCGAGATACACAAAACCGTATCTCGTAGTCATTATTAAATGTAATGAAGTAGTTATAACCTCCTCTTTGCCAGATGTGTTAATTGGCCTTAATCAGTGTGTATGATCTGATAAAATCAACTTTACTTCCCTTTCATTTAAGCGGTGAAAGGCATTTTTTGGTCATTTCCTGAAATAGAGACTCACTTATCGTATGATTCATAATGAAACATGATATTCCACGAGGTGGGAGTTTCTTGATTCGAGTTCGTTAGTGTGACTTTATCTACTTGATGACATAGGTATGTTTGGTTTTAAATTCGTTAGACTTATTCCGTTTAAGTTTATGTTATATGACTCATTAATCATGTCTAAAGCATTATAGACCATTTGAAGGGAGGCGGTACCAAATACTACACCGTTTCACGGTGATCTAAATTCATGGGATCTATTGAAAATGAAAAACCATCGTTACCCCCAGAAAACTAAAATAGAAATAATATTCACCTGGGAAATTGCGGTACATAGTAAACGAGGATAGTTCAAAGCAATGCCCATTGAGCCATTTAAACTAATGGATCCCTCTCGAGGGCGCAACCTTCGCGCCATTTCAGCTATGAGATCCGTTTCCCAATTTGAGTCTTCTACTTGGCTTGAGTTCCTGCGTATTCGTCAAATATGAGAACCCCGCTGACGATTGTCCTAGCACCCAGTAGAATTAGAAGTTATACAAACTTCAATAACATACATTACCTGTACTTAGGTGAGGCGGTCGTGAGACCATTCTTCTATCATCACGTATTGAACTTCCACCTGCGAATTAGCTTCCGATGACCTAGGTTTCCTTGATAATGACACGTATCGTCGCTTCCTAGCTTCGTCACTTTCTACTTGACGGGATTGCACAAGAACCGCCCGGCCTTGCCGATAAAGCTTCTTCTTCTTCTTGAATTTCTTCTTGTTTGGACCACCAAAACAAAAGTAAGTTAGTCTTACCTAGGATTCGTCTCGGCATTAAGTGATCATCTTATGTGGATTCGTTTAGAGATAACTCAAACTTGTGCCATTAGGAAGTTCATGACAAAGCGAGAGGGTATGCAGAAGAGACTTGAGGATGAGATCCACAACGATTCTTTGGAGACAACGGGTGCCCGAGCGTTGAGTCGATCGACGAGCGATCATTTTAATGATATGAGGGCTTCGCGACTTTGTCACGTTTAAAACTTAACATTCACGAGGAAACACAGAGATAGTGTGCTTATCTCTGGATTCTAGGTTCCTTCGAATAATTTGCTCCAAGCTGCGGTATATGTCATATCTTTGCCACCTTTTCATATTGAATTTGGAGCGAAGGTTCCATATTGTAAAAAGCTTGCTGAGACATTGGACATCATGTCAGGACTTGTGCTTTTGTGGATCACTTTCGATGGGAGGCAAGCATCATTAGGTTTTTCGCGGGAACCTTGTTGTTCAGCATGTATTCAGTCCTCTCTTGCTTGAGAATGATTCTCAAGTTTAAGGACTCACTCGTCATAATTAGAGTTATTAATTTGGCACTTTTCAAGTCTTTGACGGCAGTTCTTAGGAGTAGCAATAGTGGTAGCCATATTAATTCTACAAGAATAAATAAATAAAATACTTGAGACTCGATAAACTATCATGCTAAAAATACTTACAAAATAAATTGTAAAGTAAATACTAATACTTCAAATCTCACGAGAAATATATTAGTATCGAAGACCTATATTACACTTAAATTCAAGCAGCAGCCATTTGCTAAAATTTTGAATCGAGTTATAATATTAGGTTATTAACCAATTATGTAAAACTAAATAGCACTTCTTTATTAATAAAACAGCATCTCTTACAAGAAAAATGCTACCCAACATTTGTATCTTGAAAACGGTTAAACATACCAATTAAACCAAAAGTGTTACTTGGATTGATCATCAGCCGACAGCATTGGTGGAAATCACTTAACATGATCGTTGTCATGTCAGCTTGTTATTAGCATGTCACGATTGTGCCCGATTGATGCAATTGATTGCACTGCTTTTAAATTAGCTTGATGCTTTTGCTTAGAATTTTAATTGGTGAGATTATTATTACTTTGTTTTCATTTACTTTCGTACATGTAATCAAGCAATACGAAGCAACATGAAAAAATAAAACAAGTAATCTTGGCGTTATTCGAGATATGATATGGCCCTAGAACCTATTACAAGTATTTATCAAATACTAACATAAGTCCCTAATTCTTGTATCTTGTATGCCGTGAAATTCACAATGCGCGCGTGAAATGATCTTGATATCTTTTACTTATTCTGATATTTATATACTAACCATCTTAGGCGAACTGTGAGCTTGTGGGTAAAACAATAAATAAATAAATACAAAAATATGACTCGGAAGGTCATTTTACAACGTGTCTGATTCGTAGACTGAAGCCAAATAAATATGGCCATATCCTTATATAAGACCAATCACCATTACAAAATATGGAGATGCTGTTAAATCATATGAAATGAAGACTTAATAAAATATTTTAAAATTAATTAAACGCATGTTTGTAATTATCCAATTGTTAATCCATGTAATTACACATATTAAAGAGTGGTAATATAAACTCAGAATTATCATACACGTAATTAATAATTATTACCAATAATTATTAACCATATACATATTATAGAAATATTTATCACAAATATATTCTAAAAAGCACATTAAGTAGTGAAAGCATTTACCATAATTGTTATATCACTTTTAAATTGATTTAAAGGGTATAATGAGGTAATTAATTGTCATCACATAATTAAATTACAATTAATTGGTGATTAAAATGACAAATAATCAAATAATTAGGGCACGCGCCATAATGGGCTCAGGGCGGGCGACCTCGACGGTCAACGAAGACAAAGCGACACGCCGTGTAGGTGATAAATCCGGCCGTCATTTTGGTACCAAAATGGCTTTGATCCGGCCGGCGGGCCCGGGCCCGTAGGAGTCATGGCGGAATCGGTCGGCGATTCTCAGTAATAATACCATATTTAACGGTTTTGATTTAATTTAATTCATTTGTAAAATTGTTTTTTGCAAGGCTTTAAAATTTTCAAAAATTTTTCAAAATTGTCTTGAACGATACAGATTCGTTCAAATTTAAAATAAATGTTTTATATTTAATTATTGATGCATGATCCGAAATCTCAAAATTGTTTTGGCGCTTAGAAAAATCCAAAAGTATGAAATTTAGTTGAGATCTTCTATGTCTTTATCTGGTTTCTAGAAACAAATTATGAAATTTAATGGAGATGCGAAAGTGCATACTACATTATTAAACAAAACATATATTTTACAATATGAATAAGCAGAAATGCACATTTACGTGAGAGTAAATTCCACTGAAGTTCCGCTTTAAATTCCTGGCGTGAATTTGACTTCCACTCCAACTCCTTGTTCTTGATATCAAACATATGGAAAGTAATATCTCTAGTTGAATTGCGGAGAGGTTGAATGAGAACCGATTTATCTTTATTAACGAGGATGGAAGCAAAGAAACCAAAAACCCAAGAAAAATTTAATTTACGTAAAGAGGGGCGGCTACTTTGGGGTTTTTTTAATTCAATACAAAACTTATGTCATGAAAACCTAAAGTTTGCTTATATAGGGTTAGGTTAAAAGCGAGCCCGATAAGCGACCCGTTAAGTATTAGCTTAACTTCGTTAACTCTATTAGTTCGTTAAGACACTAATGAGTTGCTAATGAAGTTGAACTATTTAGTGAAGCAATTAAATAGTAATGAGTCGATATCAATAATCTTTCAAGTTATTGATAAATGCTAAATTACTCGAACCAATTAAATAACTATTTAATAATTGATTCTATTTGTTCAATCGATATTCTACATAAAATGTAGAACCCTTGTAATTGAGAAGCACATTTCTCGGTGCTCACGATTCTCTTTAATTTCATACATGAAATATAAGTCAAATCAGCATATGTGTGTGACCTTACGGTGTACTGTCAGCGGCTATACCACTACCCGGCTCGGCTTTCCTGCTCGCTTGCTGCCTCTCATTTCTGCCGCTTCCACGAACTACGGGTGGCATCACCAGCTTGATCACACTTAACGAAAGAAAAAAAGACTCGGACTTTTATAAAAGACACCGCTCGCGGCGACTCAAAAGAAACAAGTACGACACACACAGCCACCGCAGATACTTAGTAAATGTCCCCGAAACCTAAGCTCATTACCAAAATTGCCAACACTACGCCCCGAATTAATTTGCCGAGGTGAATCATTATGTCAGGAACACGAGTCGCCCCAGGCCGATGAGCTTGACTCAGTCCTAAAAACTACACGTTTCATCAAAAATTTGATTTCCATTAATATTCTCAAAATAATAGCGGTTTAAAATTTACAATCCATCGGGTGATATCTAACCAGCTGACTCCATATACATATATACAACATATCCCCAAATAACGATGTGCCGACAAGGCTACAGCGAGAGTAAGTCTTTGTATTCGGAATACAAAACAATTGCCGACAAGGCTAAAGTTTTGAAAATAAAGTACAACAATCAAAAATAGTGGACAGCATCCAGTAGGGCGGGGAGGATCCCAGAGCCACCCGATCTTTCTACTTTTATCCACTCGGAACAAACTCTCCAACGAGCCTCTCGGCTCAGCTGCACTGTCGACTGGCACAAAGAAGGCAGTCGCTAAAAGCGGGGGTGTAAGCGCTGAGAAGCTTAGTGAAAGCTT
Source organism: Lithospermum erythrorhizon (assembly GCA_019722365.1). Taxonomy (NCBI): domain Eukaryota; kingdom Viridiplantae; phylum Streptophyta; class Magnoliopsida; order Boraginales; family Boraginaceae; genus Lithospermum; species Lithospermum erythrorhizon. The sequence goes on from JADFUC010001187.1 coordinate 42,728, forward strand.
AACACGGGGGCGAACTTTAACCATACGGAAGAGTCGGTAATAATATAGATATGAATAAGATATGTATATATATATATATATCGGAGACTACTAATAAAGTCATACAATAAGATTCGAAGAAGATACCGGGCATAACATGTTAAGATATAATAGAAGGTCTCGATAAGGCACCTGAGAACACCCACAATGAAATCATAGAGACACCACAGTGACTATAGCTTTCTAGTCATTACCTTACATCTCTCGTATCTCCTAAAATACCACCCTCACAATGTATACTCAATCCGTCTAGGCTGAGGGAATAGATCAATTAAACTGGCAACCACTGCACTTATACCGTAGTATAAGACCAACATCAACAATGCCCATGGCAAAGTGACAATAGATCTCAGCTGCCACTTATGCAGTATAAGGCCAACATGACAATGCATAGCAAAGTGATAATAGATCTCAGCTACACTTATACCGAGAGTATAAGGCCAAGCACCAACAATACTGCAGAGTGATAATAGATCTCGCTACACCTATACGAAGTATAAGGCCAATAGCGTCACGTATCACGCAAGGAAGGAATCGCTAACCCACAATCATCCAACATAGGGTCAAAATCACGTTTGCCACTCAAGTCGTACACTCTAACCAACACCTCTACATAACCTTGGCTACTCTACTCCCAAAACAATAGCCAAGCAAACAACTAAAACATCTCATAATCATAAATCAGAAACACAACCGCAGCAAGGCCACAAACATACCAAAAGTGCCAGCCGAGGCCAGAAATCACAAATATAAGTTGGGAGTTGACTATTCTTTTACCTCTTAAGCGATCTTCAATGCCACAAAATATAATCACATAATAATGTATCATAGCTCACACAAACAAACACACATAATCATACAACAATTACATATATTCGTTCTCACGTAATCTTGCCAATGACATATGTACATCGTTACTCACATAATCATACCCCGCTGATAACATGTTCAAACAATTTAAAATAAGTACGTAAGTAACACCCGTGAGATAAGTACTCACCTCGCGGCTACCACAAAACCCTTGAATACAATCCACGATGGCGCCAACTTTCCGCGATTGACGCCTAACAAAACACGGAAAGTATAATCGAGAGACCTCTTTACTACTTATGCTACGTTTCTAGAAGATACGCTACCAACTCTTAGTGGAACTATTTCTAAATGGTCTAAAATGACGGATAAAACAACGAATTAATAATCCCGTCGGACACAGCTCGATTCTCAGTAGAATTCCATCTTATTATTTTAACATTTCAAATCAACTTTATAAGTCATTCTAATTAACCACCGAGTCCATGAGTAACTTAACTATACTCCAAAATGCTCGATTATAACTCAACACAATTAAGCACTTTTCAGCTAACTCACTTTTAATCAATTTTTAAATCACCATTTTAAACATCCACCGAAACAAATCTGATAAGGTCCCTATTAAACTCCACACGTTTAAAGTCTTATAAAATATCAACCAAAAGTCAACTTGAAACTTTAGAAAAGTTAACCCAACCATAACATCCTCAAACAACCTCTAAATCATGAATTCATCACTTATATACATCATAGCATCCATAGCGAACTTCGCTTGACATAAAATTGAGTTATGTAAAAGTCAACCAAAAGTCAACCGTAATCAACCAAAAACTCATTTTTCTTACCTCAAATTCGTAGGAAAAGATATTTAAGGAAGTCTTAATATCCAACTGGATCTTTATAAACAACAAATTGAAGAAATGGAAGAGAGAAAAATCTTGTTTGCTCTCGAGGGGGTCTCGGCCGAACTTAGGATGGAGGAAGGGAGATATTTTGTGTTTTTGTCGAATAGTGGATGATAAGATAAGATTTGATTACTAAACGTTAAGTCATGAAAACCCGCCTACCCGGGGAGTTTGTGCACGAAATCGAATCGAGTTATCAAGCAGTGACGATCTAACTTAACTGCGGGTGTACCCACATTGTACTACTAAATTGTAAATGTGATTAGAAGCTCAAATAAATTTTACGAATTAATATTATTATCGAAATGTGCCGGAGCAGGTTATTACACCTCAAGAATCAAACGTGTGGCCCATTGCATGCGATGTTCCGGGGTTATATAGAGACTATTTCTTTGTGATAATTTGAATTTAAGTACTCAGAAGCCGATACATAAGGCTAAATGCGAGGAATTTGTTTGCGTCGTTGTTTGTCCATAGCCGGGCTTGCGACTCCGGAGTTACAGCGCCTCATCTTCCCGTCCATGCGACTCCACTTTGGACCCCCGTTAAGTGAGCCAGGCCCACTTGCGGTTGGCCTTTCGTGAGCCGAAGCCCCCACTTAGATGTTTTTGTATGGATAATGTTTGAATGATTGTTATGTATGGATATTTTTATTTAGATTTATGGATATTTTTATGTTTGCTTAAACTGATTTGTGTTTATATTTTTCATTTAGATTTATGGATATTTTATGTTTTATGGTTAGATTATGGATATTTTTTATGTTTTTATAGTTTAATTTGTGTTTATGGTTTGATTTGTTTTTATAAGGTTGTATAAAGCTTGACTGATGTTTTGTCATCGATTGACAAAATTGGTGTCGGTCGGGTGTCGGTAAGTGTGGTATAGTGTCGATTCAGTGAGGGTTTGGGGGCGTCGAGGAAGGTCGTGTCGGTTTTAGGAGTGTGTCGAGGGGTTTGGAGTCGGGCATCGGTCTAGTATCGGTGGGGTGTCGGGTCTTTAAATAATAAAATCATTTTCTTCTTTTTAAGGTAGTTTTAAGTAATCTAATTAATTATTACATGTACAATAATCATTAGATATATTATAAAATTATAAGCAAAAAATAATCGTAAAGATTCGATTACATGATCGTATAGTCGGCGAGTATAACTTCGACTATTTGTACATAAATATACCGTCACGACTAATGCTCGGCAGTGAATATTTTATATTTATAATATATATATTACTTAACATATAACTAATTTGGAATAAAATATATATATATATATTTATTATCACGTTGAATAATTAGATTAATATAAAAAAATAAGAAAAGCGGAGTATAAGAGGGTTTTTTAAGCGTCGGTTAGGCGTCGGTGTAGTACGCCGGTAGAGGTTAGACGACACGGCATGACTACCGTTAATATATAAAATCGAACTGCCAGTCCCGATTAAGAGCAAACCCGATAAACTTCTCCTCGACCTTACGTCCCCACAAAGCCAGTCCGAATCCTAGGTATGTTTGATACTTTTTTATGTTCAATTATATTCAATTTTGTGCAATTATGTCAAGTATTTATTTTTTTCATTTAATTCATTTTTTATTCCAAATCACAGGTTTTAACTACAATAATTATTTATATTATTCAAGTATTATGTCAAGTTTCAATAATGTCAATTAAATTATGTTCAATTGTCGTCCATTTATTCAATTATGTACAAATAATGTCAATTATGTCCAATTATATATTTTCAATAATGTCGATTATGTACAATAATGCCCCATTATGTCCAGTGTTTAATTTTTTTTTCTTAATTTCAAGCATATTTAGGAAAACTCCATCTTAGATCGTTCTTGGATATATGTCGTTATAGTTGGGATGGCTATGTGAATCCCTACGTATCTACAAGGTTTAGTGAGTTTTCGTGAGGTTCTGAGAAAATCATGCTTTTGTCGAGGATTTAGGTAGAATGATAAGATGTGTCCGTGTAGGAGGTGCGAGCGACAAAGAGTACATACATCACATTAGTCAAGTGGAGGCAGCATTTGATGTCTAATGGCTTTGTGGAAAGATATTGCATGCAGGAGTACCACGGCGAAGATTATCATGTTCCTCTCATGATGTTTTACGATGTAAGCGAAACATGTAGTGTTGGATTCGGGGAAACCGACATATGCATATGGTTGAAGATATGGTTTAAACTTACGTCGCCCAGGGGACACACAATGAATTTGAATTTGGGGGGTATACTAATGAAGAACATGACGGGATTAGAGAAGATCAAATCTGGCAGCGAGAACATGGTATGACTTGATGGTACGTAAACCAGCCGTTGTTGGGATGGTTGCACTGAATTTACAAAGTTATCAATGACAACATAGTTGGTTAGTCTTAAGTCTGAATCACAAATATCACAACAATATTTCCAAAGGTGTAGTTTCTTTTTAACCAAAATTCTTTGTTCACAATGAGGAGAGAGAACATTCCAAGCAGCGATTTCTATGAGGCAAAAAAATTATTGAGTCCCTTTGTTCTTGCCTAAACAAAATCCATGCATGTGTGAATAATTGTATGTTAGTTTACAAAGAGGATGAAAGAGTTGGAGGCATATCGTTTTTTGTGGAGAAAGCAGTAAAAGGAAAGAAGGGAGGAACAACGTAAAAGTAGATTCTGAGAAAGGTTTTTGATATATATGCCATTACGCCTCGGCTAGCGATTGTATATGTTAAGAAGGCATTTCGAGGACATGACATGGCACCATCGGATCCGTACAGATGATGGGTGGATGACGCACCCGAGGGATGGAGCGGCGTGGAAACATTTTGATGCAACGTTTGATGGAGGAACAAATAACTTATATCGAGGATGTAGCATGATTTGGTGAAGAGTTGCGGCCTCATTTGATGGGAGGAACAATAAAATCACGGCGAGCTGGCTAATTAGACTCTTTGAGAATTAAGCGGTACAAAGGGCTATTCACGTCCAATGGGTACTACTTTGACATTAGGCGGGGTGATCGTAACAAGAGCACTTCTGATAGGAGTGTGTGGTGAGGTTACCACACCTCGATGATGATGACCGTAATTACAGTTATTATGGTCATAGAAGATTTAAAAGATTGTCGTGCGGCTACTTACGTGATAAAGTTGTACTCTTCAAGTGTTATTGGTTTTTGCGAAGGCACAAGCGGTGGATGCAAATACATCAGAGCGGAATGGTTTCAAATCCAAACCACCAGACGGGGAATCTCTAAGGATGACCACTTTATCCCTAGCATCACGGGCACAACAAGTATACTATCTTGATACATCTCGATAGTAGGGGCATAAATAGTGGTGTAACGTTGCAATGAGAGCGATGCTAGAAGCCTAGTTGATTGGACTCCTTAATACAAAATGATGATGTGTGACTTTAAATCTTGAAGATATCTTTCAAAGAGGCAATGACACGCATTCTTGTGGATCCATCGAGAACGATCAGACATCGTTGCGAGAAGGGATATTCGATTTGTTACTAAGATGATTAGCGACACGACCCAGGTAAGTGATGCTTGATGCAGCGTGGGACTATGAGGATATGATTTAGACTCGGAGGAAGGCTAAGCCCCGGGAACAATACTAGTGAGGCGAAGCCTGGAGAAAGTGGGATCAATGTTTTATTTTCAGTTTTTACCGTGTAAATATATAAATCTATATTAGTAAAGCTTTACTCAATATTTCCATTCCGCTTGGTTTCAGAGTGAAGAAACCTGTTTGTTTCGAGGATTATTTGTATAGTTTTAGTGGCAGCAGACTTTGAGTAGAGATGAATGGGGTTTTCTTGGATTTGAAAATGAAAGCCTACCATGGGCATTTTAATGAAAATTATCATCAAATGATATAATGTTAATGAGCAGAGAAGAAAGATCATGGTGAAAACATCAAGAAGGAATGGATAAGCCCTCAAAGGAGGAGAGAGCGATTCTTCCAAGCATTTCCATTTCGTGCGTTACAACGAGTTGGTTAGAAGAGTATTTGTATTCTTTCAAAAAACTAGACAATGCGTTCCATTTCGTCTTGTTCCTTCAAACTGAAGCGATTAAGTGTTTGTGTTTTAGAACAAGTATATGATAATGGTGTGAAGTAGTCGTTGTTCGTTCAGGTGATATTGAGGCTATTGAATGTTCGTGTGTTAAATGGGATAAAAATAATCAATTGTGTTTACTCTAGGTAGGAATGGTGTCGGTTAGGTGTCGAATTAGTGTCGAGTGCATGTTTTACATTATTCAAACTGGTGTCGGTATAATAGTGTCGAATTAGCGTCGGTCCCAAAAATTTCCAAGATTCCCGCTAAAATAAAGTGCGAATTTTAAAATATTATATATATAGGCGTCGGTCGTTCTAAAATTTGAGAACTAAACACCGCTTCCACTATATAAAACACTTCTAATCCACATAATCACTATATTTTACATTTAATTTTCACAATTTAGATATAAATTTATAATTTACTTATTATTTTGTTTAATTTATAATCATAATCAACTTTCTTATATTATTTCTTTTTGTAGGGAAATGATTTGAGGTAATTATTTTGTTTGGTATCTAATTTATTATCCTACTAACCTTCTTATATTGTTTCATTTAGTAGGAAAATTGTTTGGGAGTAATTATTTTGTTACAACTTTTATGTCTATCCCAATTATTTTGTTTAAATTTTTGTTACATTTAGATTTTTATATCCTATCTAATTTTTTATCTTGATAATAATGTTGTTACATTTCGTTTTTTATTGTAGGGAAAAGTATCAAAGAGAAAAAGTGGTAATTTTGATGTTTATGTTGATGATTTTTGGATATTGTTTGTGTTATTAATTTTGTTTCATGTTTATATTGTTGTTCATGTTTTTTAGATAATATTTTGTGTTATTATTTTTGTTTGATGTTTATGTTGTTGATATTTTTGTTTGATGTTTATATTGTTTTTGATGTTTTTGTATGTTGTTTGCCCTATTTGTTTTTGGTATTATTGTGAATTTCTGACTGGTTTATGCAAATGTTGCGGCATCCAGTATAATTTCCCACCGAAAGTACAAATGGCGTCGGTCGGTGTCGGGTAGCGTCGGTCGGTTCAACATATTTAGCCGGTATTATAAATTATGTGGTGTCGGTAAGTTAATACATTGGCAAAATAAATCAAAAATAGAATTAAATTAAATAGAGTGTCGGTAAGGTGTCATTATTAAAATAAATCAAAAATAAAATTAATTAAATAAAGTGTCGGAATGCGGTGGCCCGGTAATAAAATAAATCAAAGCCAAAATTAATTCAATAAATTGTCGGTTAGGTATGCATTAATAAAATAAATCAAAAAGAAATTAAAATGTTTGATGGTGTGTCGGTTGGGTGTGGTAGCCCGAACCCCAAGCCGGGCTTAATGTATATCTACATGTAGTCTCGGTTTCGTGTGGGTATAGGGGTGGTATCGCCGATTAGAGTATCGATTAAATATACCGACAACTAAACCCATATGATCATGTCGGTAGGGTGTGGTTCGGACGACACCTTTTTCCACTATTTTCTAGTAGTGACATTTGATGGGTTACGGGATGATGTTATATTATATATAATGGTGAGATGGCCGGGATGATGGATATCTTAGGTGGAGGATAGATGCGGATGGAGGGATGGACATCACGGATGGAGGTTTGGATGCTACATATGTATTTTTAAATTTGGACTTAGTTTTGTTGGTTATGTTGTTTTACTTGAATGAACATTTAATTATGCGTGGTTGATGTTTTATAAATATATGTATGGAGTATATATATATTTGATCTCGTAGGAATGTTTAATAAGAGGGTGTCATGTAGCTATGAATACTTTGTTGCCTTAGTTGCTCGTATTATTGATTAATACATATGCTCTTATATATAAATGTGATTATATGTTTGGATAACATTAAGTGGTATTTGTATTCACTAAGCTTAGCGACACCCCGTTTTTCTTTATGGGCGGGCGTTTATGAGTTTTTTAGGAGTTGATTGTTGAGGTTGCAGCGATTTGCGTCGACAAGTTCTTGATTAAGATCGTAGGTGAGATGGTGGTGGCTAAGAAGTCCTCAACAGTCCTTCATCTATTGATTTTTCTTTTGTCATGTCTTCAAAACTTATGTAGATCTTTTGAGGTCATGTTAGACCATATTATTAACATGATGTATTTTAGTGATTATGTCGTTATGATCGTTTGGTTGTATTACTAAAATCTTGATGTATGATTGTTTGGATGATGCGTTTTTTAGTGGTGTATTGTTGGTTCTCGATGGACAAAAAGTGTTTTATTATTACATTAATATCGAATGAAGTCTTTTATGTTGTTATTGATCGTTGATTGAAGTGACTCACGATGTTGATTAACGAAGCAATACAACCTCGGGCGGCCTACACCGAAAGTTGTTACACTTCAGGTCCTCAAAATGCCACTTCAAGTGAAATCCAAGATTGAAAAAATTCTTAACAAATTTCTTTGAGAAAGCACCAAATGGTGCAGCTGGTCCAAACCCTATAATGAAGGAGGGCTTAACTTTAGAGCACTTGATGACATCTTCACTGTCTCCATGCTTAAAGCCTGGTATGGACTCAGAGAGGGGTAAAGTCTTTGGACTAAATTCATTCTCAACAAGTACTGCAGCCTACATCATCCATCTGAAGCTAAAGTTCTGGATAGTCATTCTAAACTTTGGAAGTATCTATCAGCCTTTAATGAGATAGCAGAATAGTACATCTGTTGGCAACTTGGCAAAGGTCATTGCGACTTTTGGCTAGATTCTTGGTTACTTTCAGGGGCCCTCAACCCCCTTGCAAAGAAAGGCACTCTGGTTCCTGACTTTTGGACCAATGGAGCTTGGGATACTAGCAAACTCCACACTGTCCTCCCAGAGGATAAAATATCACAAATCCTCCAGCTGTCCCTATGTCCAGATCAAGAGGATAACATTCTTTGAAAGCTTACCAGTAATAACTCATTCACTTTCAAGTCTGCTTGGGAAGATACCAGACAGAAAAGGCCATCCTTTCCCATTTTCTCCTCTATCTGGCACCACTCCATTCCTAAGAAAATGTAATACTTAGTTTGGAGACTATTGCACAAGTTGTTGCCCGTGGAAACTATGGAACAACATAGAGGCACTTCACTTGCTTCTAAATGTGTTTGCTGTTCTCACATTGAAACCCTTAACGATGTTTTCTTCTCACATTGAAACCCTAAACTATAGACTATTGCACAAGTGATTGCTGTTCTAAATGTGTTTGCTCAGATCATTTGGAACCATTATGCTGAATTATTTGTATCTCTCAAATTGTTTTTGTGAATGCTGGCCAGGCTCTATTACACTGGAGTCTATCTGGCCATGTCAAAGGCCATATCAGGCAATTGTGCTCATCATCATCATGTGGGCTTTATGGAAAGCCAGAAATAAGGCTAACCATGGTGAAAAGGATTATTTATTCATTTTCTATATGCTGCAATAAGGACTCTAGGCTGGTGCTTATCTCAGGAATTCTCAAATCTTCTAGTGGAATCCGACTCCCTCAACCTGGTCAAGATTGTATTGAATAAAAAAAGTCATTGGTCCTTATCTGCCTTACTACAAGAGCTCTGCCATTTTCTTACATCTTCAAATTCAACTATGGTTCACGTTAAAAGAGAACAAAACATGGCAGCTGACTTTGGCAAAGGAAGTCTTTAACTGTAAAGGAGACTTTATATGGTGGCCCCATCTTGCAAGCAAGAAGCTCAAGGCACTTGTCTCCTTGAAAAGACAAGGTGTCCCTTACATTCGTAAGTAAGCCATTTCAGCAAACAGTTGGCAGACATTTTTCTTGTTTTGTAAGCTTAATTGACTTTTCAATTAACCCCCTTAGCTTTTGTATTTCATACTTTGTACCCCAAAACTCTATTGTATTCTTCAAATGTCGGTTATATAAGATTTGCATATATCAAAGTGTAAACCAATTGCACTAAGTTCCATCAAGGTTCCTATCGTGAGATATCAAGGAGGAGTTAATTGCGGGATGTGCCTCAATTAGTCGGGGGATTAGAGCTTTCTTTTTAACTACTATAATACAATGTTCGCTTCTTATTAGAGTTGAACTCACACTGCGTGAAGAGGCGAGGGTACTCGTACTTAACACTCTAGTTCTTACATTCTGAATGGGATAAGACTCTACGCTATACCGCCCTATGTTTCATATCAACTAATAACTACTCCCCCCATCCCTAAAAGATTTTCACGTTTTGAATTTTAATAGTTGACTTTTTTAATTTTAAACTCAAATAACTTTTATTGTATAATATATTAGAGTAATGGACGAGTCCGATCCAAGTATTGAATCACATCTATTAGGTATATTGAAGGCTATTCTAAGTTTAGGTTTAATCTGTCTATAACTAAGATACAATCTTGTATTTTATATTCAAGGATTTCATCAATAAAATTGTAACTCTATATTTTATCAATATGTAGTATTTTCAACATATTTTACTATTAACATGATACTTTTGATTAAGATAAAAGATTTGAATGTCAATCAAGATTGAAAAGTTTGTTAATTTTTTATCATGAAAAGACAAGCTTATCAATCGTTCAGGAATGGAGGAAGTATATATTTTTTTTTGCAATGTATGGAAAATTGAGTAAGTTAATACATATGATTTTTATTTGAATGATTTTTATATTTATTCTTACTTGTGAATAACAATTATGTTCGTGAAACATTTTTCGTAAATCAACTTCAAATAGTAAACACTTCAAAGAAGCGAATACCACGATCGGCTCTCTATAACTTGATGGAACCATACAACTACTATAAGCATTCATTAAAATCAATAACAAACAGTACATTTGTTTTGTTGCTCGACGTCGCGCCTTTCCATCTTGATGTTGATGCTTATGAACTCGAACTTGTCATTAACTTATTATTAAGCTCAATTAACTAGACACAAGTGGCAAATAAAAGAACCTATAACAATTTCATAATGTGGACTAATCAAAGAAAACATTAAACCAATGTCGTTTGTTTTGAAATACAACTTGAAACCTCTTCAAAATTTGTCGAATCCGGTGGAAGTTGTGGCCTGTCTTTAGTTTTTGATTATTAGCGCATAAATATTTTGATAATCCAAAAAGGCAGCCTCCTTTTCCCTTGTCTTTGTTACTCGAGGGATCCCTTTTTTGAGTTATTGGATCTTTCTATAAATAACGCAACAATCAATAATTGTTTTGGACAGGGGCGAATTTACATAGTATTCATAGCATGAAAAGGAACACCTAAAATTCAAAAAGAGGTTCTGCCAGAATGGATAGAAAATGTACCCCGAGTTCGATTATGCGGAGACTTTTTCTTTTTCGCTTTTAATAAAATAACACTCCAACTAAATAGAAGCTCATAATACAGAGACTCTCCAATTCCTATAAGAAAATTTCGTCCCCTTCCCTTTTTTTATTTTTACAACCTAATTCCACACAATACATCATACATTTCTCTATAGTATTTGTTCTTTATGAATTCAATTATTATTGTTATTTTTTTTCTTTATTTTGGTATATATTGAGTTTTAGGAATACCCATTTTTTAAATCCTGAATCTGCCCCTGCTCTTGGGGGCATACTTCGACACCGTTAAATAAAACTTATGCCACATTCTTTATTAGGAATTCAAGATTTAAATAAGCCAGTTTTGGCATATTTCAATAGCTTGGGCCATTATTCTTTATGGCTTTTTCACCAATGCCTACCGCCTTCCTTTAGTTTACTCTACTGTAGATGCGATCATTAATTGTGGCCACAAGTTTATTTATTTATTTTATTTATATTTCATTTAAGAGCTATGTTCTTATATTTTAATGAGAATTATGCAATACGTAAAGGAAATGTATGTCAAGACAAATGACTACTTTTTGTCACCTAATCTTGTTTTCCCCAATATGGCAATCATTTGATTTTAATTTTAATTTACATTATCTTTTTTCAACATTTTAGACAAAAACATCAATATGAAGTGGATGCAGGATTCGGGCAAGGATGTTTATTAAGTTATTACTGACTTCTTGGGTGTCATTAACGCTCCAAAATTTTCATTTTATATTGATTTACAGTACTAATTTATTTATATTTTTCTTATTCACATTGCTAATAATTGTTTATAATAAATCAATTATCAAATGCACTACATACTTGTTTCACTAAAAAATCATCAAACAATATAATTATTAACCTATTTTTAAACTAATTAATATACTTCTTAATAATTATCAAATTTTTGAGGGCGTTTCTGTTACAATGAATAGAAAAAAATGAGCTCCATTAAAATAATTTATATAATTTTAAAATTATTGTAATATAAATAAAAAATTGGAAATTCTCAAAAAAAAATCCAGATAGTTAGAATATCTTATATTATAAATTTGATTGAACTATTTTATAATTAATTTTTGTCTTCTAATATTTAAAATAAATAGATAAAATGACAAAAATCATATAAAGAATATATATGTAATTGAAATTAAAATTAAAATTTTTAAAATAAATACTAAAAATACTTATAAGAATACCTCCAAATAAAATTTTAATATGAATAGATTAATAATGTATTGTACTAGTGATGTTATTTTAGAGGCTAGTATATGAATACATAGGGTAGCATAAAAAACGTAAAACTGACTCTGCTAAGTTAGATAAATGGTCCTATAGCTAACCATTTCAGCCATCAATTTTCAGTGTTGGGTATTCATTGGATACGCTAAAGATCTTTGAATCCGTATATGAATACATAAGGTAGCCTAAAAAACGCAAAACTGACTCTGGTAAGTTAGATAAATGGTCCTATAGCTAACCATCTCAGATAGTAATTTTCAATTTGGGTATTCATTGAACACCCAAAAGATCTTTGAATCCACCATTGAACTGAGTCATTAGTTCACGCGTGTGTTGGGCAGGATAGATGAACCTGAAAATGTGGTTTATAAATATCAATCCATAAATTTCATAATATAAATAATAACTTTAATAGAATGGGTAAAATTTGAGGGGTCCAAATGTATATTATTAAGACATCAAATTTTGAAGGGTTCAAAGACTCAAGTATAGTCAATCAAGTAGGTGGTAAGACCCTTGCAGAGTTCCCCAACAGCATAGCGCTTGGGAAGCTCGGATCCGGTCAAGATCCAAACAAGAAGGAGCACTCAACTACTAGTCTAGTCTAGTAGTCGTTTTTTCTATTAGTTGTGATGCAAACATGCCTTTACTTATGAGATTAGTTGAGTAATTAATTAATGCTATAAAACAAGCTAGTTTGGGTTTCATAAAAAAATTAAAGTTATGGTGCCAATGGCCACCTAAAAGGGGCTCCCTCCGCCTTTCCGGTTATCAGTATGAGAGGCTACTAGCTTGGTGGGATATGACTTACTAACCATACGTAGCATGGGGCTTGATGCTCATGAAATTGAGACTTCACATACAATGTGATATGGTGGGATTATGTAACTTGAGAGGCTCTTGGCAGGTGGGATTTCACTCTGGTGGGACTTTGTTTAAGCTTCGAAGAAGCAATGATTGCTAACCGCTCTGGCGGTCTTGGCGTGTTGCTATAGAATGATGATCGGGTATGGAGAGTTCGCTTATTGATAATCTTGATCAACTGAAGCAGAGGCTTTAATAGCGTGTTTTCCACTTTGGTATGCGGCTAGGGTATGACGTTCGGTTGTTCACATGTCACAATTTGATATATTGAATGACATCTGAAACCTATCAGATGTTCATACAAATTATTGAATAATCAAGGGCTACGTAGCTTAATCATGAATATTCGAAGCGTTCTTGAGAAATCTGAGTCAGATTCTCATCAGATTTTGCTTCAAACTTAAAGGAAGTATTGCGTTTGTGCATTGATCCTCACTTGGTGTTTTTCCATCTACCGAGTGGTGGTATGCTGGTGTTTTAAAAATATAAATTAGAGAAATCTTGGAGGTTTTCCCCTGAACATTCTTAGGTGTTTTCTGAATTTTTCTCAATTATTTTGGCTACCTCTTTTTTGAAAATAAGGGGGGTTTATATAGTCTTGAGCTTTAGACCCTCTCTCTTATTATTGCTGGTTTATTTTAAAGATTGGATCGCGATCAACACGTTGATTTTTGAGCAAGATCTGGACTCTTAGATTTTTGAAAATTTCTTTGCCTCCAAGTAACAAAAAGAGGTGCCTATTTCATGGAGAGATAGGGTTGTTCTAGGTCAAATCTATTTTCATATTGACCCCGATATTTTCTTGATATATTAATTTGGCTCAACTCGGGAACCTATTTTGATTTTAGAGTAGGGTTAAGTATCTCAAACCACGATTTTTAACTTTAATTAATTACAGGGGCTTAATTCCGGGAACCACTTATTCGATCGAGTTTAATTTAATTTAGGGTTTAATCGAGACACTAATTTGCCAAGTGGCATTTTTTGTGGCTCGAGCTCTAATTAATTTGATTAATTCATCTTGTCATTTAATTAATTTTTTAATAATTTTCACTTTGTCTCTGGTTTCCCACTCGGCCAGTACATCGTAGTAGGTGGCCGGTTCGACTCGAACGATTCCGTTTTTTCAAACACGGTGACCCTTGATGATGGTCTTCACGTTATTTATAGTTATAACACGTCTTAATCCACTTTATAGCGACATCCGGTCTCTTTGTTAGGCTTGTTGGATGAGCGGTTATGCGTTGGGCAGCTTTTGATGGGAATTTGGTCCACATCTTAGTCCTGGTTAACCTTCTCCCCTCTGCAGGAGGTCCAGAGCTAGTGATTAACCAAATTTCGGACTTGCTGCAACATGCATTTGAGGCTAACTCGCGGTCTGGTGTCGCCCGTGTCATTTGGGGACTTTGAAGGATGATCACTTGTTTATAGGGGAGTTACTAGAGCTCGTATGATCCTGATCTTAGTCGACCCTAGTCGTTTTGTTAACGACCACGCCTAGGTCGGCCGCCCCACGAGGTTACAATTATTCTAATCGTGGATACGAGTGTTAATCGATGGATGACTCGATTTAAAAAGAATAGATTCATAAATAAGCCAATACAATAAACTACATCACGAAAATAGCAGGTTTTAAGAAAAATAATTCATCGTGGTATTTCACAACCCGCATAGCGCAACCAATATACTACAAACAACCGAAGTACAAAAAGTCAATATACAACCTAGTCTGAAATCCCAAAATACAACAATACAGACAACCGAATACAATCCAAAACAACGAGACTGTGAGGATCTCACGCCTGCGTCATTTCTCCTGGAAGCTCTGAGCACGATCACTCTAAACAGCTCGGCAGCTAAAGCACCACTGTCGACCTAGTAGAAATAGAAAATGCAGCCCGTAGCGAATAGGGATTGTAAGGCTGACGGCGGCATAACTTCGATAAATCGCCTCTCGTGCTCATCCATAGATGCATTCACCACAGTGCATTAAGATCGGATCTCTCTCCCTAACTTGACCATATTTGTACTCATGCAATATTTCTCGGAATAGCACTACAAAGCCTCTGAGAGACGGACCCTCTCGTCTAGCGAGTCAAAGATAACCGTAGATTACCCATAATCACGAGCACTCTCATGCGATGCAGCAGGTGGCCGAACATTAAATCACCACTACGTACCCGTCGACTTGAAATGATATGAGTCTCTAATGAACTTGATCGCCTCAATCGATTGTACCAACTCCAAAAGAACTTTGGGGATCTCTCTTCGGGGAATCGGTCAAAAAGCACTGCGGAACTCAGCCTGCTGGCTGAGGCTGCTATTTGCGCATATACCGGAGTCCTCTCGACATGTCAATCCCAGCCAGGCGGGATCAAGCTGAGGATCGGGATGTACGGAACCTGTTGTTCCACCAGCTGGGCACCGCCACCGCCCATGACTCTACATGCGTGTGCGCTGCACCAGCCTGCCTCCAGAGCCCCTGGGTACCTCGGGCACCTCTCGTGGCACGGGTCACTCTACAGCGTCTATTCTTGGTGGCGTCACCAACTGATCCTACAACAAAATAAAAGCTTAGACCTCCAGAAAAGACTCAGCCTACAACTCAAAAGAAAACCTTTGTGATTAGGCATATAACCACCTGAGACATGAAATAATCCCGAAACCTAGGCTTTGATGCCAAAATTGTAATTTAAAATCATTAGTTTTTGCGTAGGATAAATGGGGATTTAATGCTATACAATGTATGGCCATCATATAAATCATCCATTAATCGTGTCAAAATGCATAATTTATAAACTCGTCAACTAGATATAAATATTTCGAATAAGGACATTACTTAAAGATAATCATGCATTTCCCAAAAACGGCGACATGATACCCAAATAAGTCCTGACTACATTCTGTGAGTCAACATGGTAAGACACCACGACTATACCACTAGACCTGACATACAATACACCAGCAACACTAATACTACTCGACTCACGCTACAACTATATCGACTCAAACAGGCGGGTCACTCAATCGACTCATATCGGCTCGTGTATCAACTCATATCCTTTCATATCAAGGTTTTCTCTGACTAATGCGTATAATCAACCTCGACCTCTGAGGGGAGAAACTTATGCCGGTCGATATAGCTATCACCGAATCGTAGCAGTGCGAAGCAAATACACCGCGCATAGGGTACAATGCCGGATAACCTGACTCACGTACATCAACTGACTCGCCTTGATAAGCGTATCCGACATTTATATAATGTCATTGCCACTTTCGGCGGGCTCGCATGCCTGATATGTATATATCCTTTTCGGAAGCTCGGCGCCGCTCTCCCATGTAATATCATATCCTTTTCGTAGGCTCGCCCGCCCGATCGCCCGTACGATATCATAAGCGCTTTGGCGCGAGAACTGACCCTTACGGTCGACTCCGACATGCCCGCGTCCTAATATGGTGTGGCCCTTTCTATCATAAACCAAGCGTGACTGACAACCAACGCCGCACAAACATACCAACCATGACAAAAAATAGCCCACAGCGTGACTCGATTAAATCCGCAACTGACCCGGATAGAACAATGTTGTAATCACGCATAACAATCTTAATATGGCACCCATAATATACGCTAATACAACAATCTCGCCCATAAAACATACTACTGCATCCTTATACATAACAACCATCGTACAACTCAATATTCGCGCTTCACAAATTACACTATCATATAAATTCATAAAACAATTATACAATCGCATATCTATTTATCAAGTACTAAGGCTGGCGTAAATAATATTATAACACGGTGATAAATCCCGCCTTTAGCTTCATGGCGAAAATCAGCGATCATGGCTTGCTTTCAGCGTTGCAGTCTGGCAGCTCAATACGATTACTACAAACCGTTATAAATTGTCTGATTACTACAAACTTAGGTTATGATTATCTTTTAACAACTTTTAGTACTAATTAGCCACTTTAGGTAAAATATTACTAGTTAAGCTTAAGCGATAAACTAAGCGATGCAATATCGAACAACCCAGCATAACCATTTAGGCCTACTGCAACACCGTCTCTAACACTTTAAAAATTTTGCAATCCAAAATATCAACTTTCCAACCAACTAAACCCATTTCTATGACGCTTTAACCTCAAAACCCGTTTACTAACCAAATCTAATAAAACTAATTTTAACATATATTAAATCAACAATTTATAAATCAAGAATTCCACCTCGAAACAACTATAATAAAGGTCCAGAACATACTTGTACCATTGAAAGCATTTTTTGAAAAAAATCAACCGAAGTCAACTTCGAAAGTCAACATAACTACATCAGCATTTTACACCCCAAAAATGGAATTATTATTACCTCACATACTATAATCTAAAAAGCTTAGATAATAATTACATGCCATATTAAACCTCGAAACCGAAGTGAAACCAATTCCCAAAAAAGTCAACGTCTAGAAAGATCAAAAATGCTAAATCAAATTAACTTAAACTTTAGCTTCGAAGCAAACTAATTAGAGGCCTTTAAGAATCTTTTGTAGCAATAATAATCGAAATACAAAAAAGTCAACCCATTCAAAACTCATGAAATACTCAAAAAGATTCGACCTTTTTGTAACGACCCGCCAATTAGGGCCCCGAGTTAGGACCGTCATCGGCAGAATAATCGAATGCATAGCGATGGATACTTGCGATAAAAATGACTTCATTTAACGTGATAATAAAATAATCTGACTGCGTCCATCCGGGTGAACTAACGACAACTACCAACTGACTAAAAAGTAATAATATAAATACAACATCAAACAACTTGTTTAACTCGAGATAACAATAATAATTATTACGTCTAATAAAACTCGAAAGAAAATAAAGTATATTTGTTAAAGTGCTTGAGCCACCATCGCCACCTCGGCAGATGCCTTGTTACTCGACGATACATCTCGGTCGTCATGCATGACCTAGTCATAAATGCCCGCCCATGCAAGGAAAATATAGAGTCGGCTAGGAAGCGGTGAATAAATATCACAGAAGTTAACCACGCTACCGTACAAACAAGGATAATTCAAGTCACCTTACCTATTTAAAGGCCGTATACCTCAAGAGTTATATTTCATATGCTACTCACCACAATAAATCTTTCATATTAGCACCACTAACACCCGATAAACCCTTTGCGTCAACAAACACTGCTGATGCCTTAATACTTAAAGAGATATCTTTCTATTTGTTATCTTTAGAAATTATAGCTAATTCGATATAATATACAACTCAAACATACATGACTTCGACACATTTCACAACTACGACAATTATCTTTAGTTCACGGAAAGTACTACTCCCAGTATAGTCGCCACGCCTCTATGACATCTGAATGTTTCCCTCATAGAACCTCCAAATCGTTTATTATCTTATCTGGTAAATGACATATATCTTAATCAAGATAACTTAAGTGCGGAATTATCTCACGAATTCTTCATTTAGTCTCTTGAACTTATTCACCGCGTGGTATCCAGCGTCGTAGTTAGATCACCTTTATATACTAACACGTTTGAATCCAACTTTCCACTATATATATAAAATATCATCAACATCATCTATAGATTAGCATGAACGTCGGTTTATAATTTTATACTGTGTCCTCGTTCAAAGAAGTTATCTCAACCATTAACCAACTCAACTTTTAACCTTAAAGGATGTATAACGATTAATACCCTGACCTAGGATCCTGAGAAACTCACGATAATGTTATCAATAAACAATCAAAACCTAATTGACATAATTTAAGTAATGACATCCCCAGTATAATGTGCGTATCCATAACCAATAAATAAGTCATAAGCTTGAATCATACAACAACATAGCAAATTTAAACAACATGTGAAGATATAATATAAAGTCTTAATAAAACACACATCGCGAGAATAAAATCCACAGAGACTTCGGCAACGACTATAACTTTCACAGTCGTGAATTATCTATCTCTACGTATGCCCGCAGTATACCTGACCTCTAATGCGCGTATGCTTTCGATGCGTCTACTGCGAGAATGGACCAATCGCTAATAAACACAGCTCTTTATGCAGTATAAGGCTAACCGCCTTATACCGTGAGTAGCAGGCCACTTGTAAACAAATACCACGCACAATTTGTAGCGACCGTCCCAGTGGGCCCCCGAGGTTGGCACCGTCGTAACACAATATGTCCAGAGTCTGCTTGATGGATAGCAACTTGACTTTATTTAACATCATAAAACAATACAACACATCCATCGGGTGAACTAACGACAATACAACAAGCGAGAAGAGTAATATAAGTACAATATGAAACTACTTGTTTTAAATACGAGACAACAATAATTATTTCATACAACGGGAACTTCAGAAGATAAAACTATGGTATTGAGGTCTTCAGCCACTATCGCCATCTTCGAATGCCTTGACTACTCGACAATGCATCTCGGTCGTCCCTTGACAAACCTAGGCATAAGCTTGTCGCCCGTAGGGAAAATAGAGTCGGCTAAAATTTGAGTGAAAAATAAATGCCACATACGTTAACCTACCTTATCCTTACAAATAACAATAATTTTAAATCTCTCACCTATTTAAAGACTATATACCCCCAAAGTTATATTTTATATGTTAGTTACCCACCGATTTTAAATCTTACTTAAAGGCTACCACCGATAAACCCACATGTAATTACGATCCGCAGAGACCCCACAAAAGGCTATACTACAGTCATTAATCACTATTCAACTAGATACCATCAGTTCTAATCCTTGATACATAAAGCTCAACCCGTCAATCTACAACTCTTTGCAAAGTATACTTGGCGATAACCAACACTCTTATAGAAGTATAAGGCGTAAACAACGCTCTTATGCGAAGTATAAAGCTAATAAACAACTCTTATGCAGTATAAGCACGATAACCAACGCTACGATACCAAAGTATAAAGGCGATAAACAACGACTCTTATGCGAGCGTAAAGGCGATAAACAACGCTCTTATCTTAGAAGTATAAAGTTGATAAACACCGCTCTTATAGGAAGTATAAGGCGATAAACAACTTATTTGTTATACCGAAGTATAAAGGTGATAAGCAACTCTTATAATATCAGTATAAAGGTGATAAACAACGCTCTTATGCGAAGTATAAAGTTGATAAACAAGCATCTTATAGAACCACACAACCGCTAACCATCCCAGTCTGGGGCCGTCTCCTAATACTCGAGTCACCTCAAAGATACGTATAACTCTGGCCATCGCCTCACCTTGACCACTCTTCGACACCCGACAGTAGTAATGCAACAAATAAAGCGTCTCCCGATCACGGTTCAATCATAACGCCGGCCATGCCATGAGAAGTACATAAATACTGACAAAGGCCAATCAAATTTAAATGCACATGGCCGCTTGAGCGGAAAATCGTAAGTCGAGAAACTGACTACTACTTACACCAGTCGCTTCAAAGTCATACATATCCGGCCAACACCTCTCGTGACCAACTACTTTACTCCCGACAACATTAAAGCGCCTGGCTAAAAACAACACACAATGTCGTAAATCAATACTGACCGCCGGCCAAGGCGCATGCATCCCAAAGGGGGCAAGGCTACGGAAGTACAAGGCCGACAAGGCCACATAAATAAAAGTTCAGC
Source organism: Lithospermum erythrorhizon (assembly GCA_019722365.1). Taxonomy (NCBI): domain Eukaryota; kingdom Viridiplantae; phylum Streptophyta; class Magnoliopsida; order Boraginales; family Boraginaceae; genus Lithospermum; species Lithospermum erythrorhizon. Next base: position 63,633 of record JADFUC010001187.1, read on the forward strand.
CAGAGGTACGAAATACAAAAGTGCCGGCCAAGGTACGAGAAGCTCTAAGCGTGCGGACAAGGCCACGGAGAGCAAAAGTCTTGAAACCAGTACGCCAAGCCTTGATAATATAAGTGGGGAGTTCGAAGCCATCGGCACACGAAGCGATCTTGATGTTGCGAGAATGCGATCACGTAATCATATTGCCAAGCACACATAATCGTACTTACGTTACATGTATACCATTCTCACACATAATCATATTACAAGGACATATACACCGTTTAAAGTAAGTACATAAGGTAATACCGTGAGATAAGTACTTTCGCCTTGGTTATGATAAAGCGTCCGTCTAATCGATCCAAATGCTTTTCCACGGTCCACGTCTAATCAAAACACCGAGTACAATTACTACTACTTAAAAATTTTAACCATATCTTAATCAAATTCTTGACTTTTCAGCCATTTTAGTTACAAATTGACAACTTAAGTATAGATTAACTTTATTATGTTTGAGAGAACTATTAAATAAGCGAATTCAACTATCTTGACCAAATCCATGTCGATCGACTCACTTAGCAAAATACTGACAAACTATCTTGATTTAAATAAACCCAAAATATCAACTTTTTCCAACTAATTAAACCCATTTCTAACAACCTCAAATCCGAGAAGCCCGTTTACTACTCAAAATCTAATAAAACTAATTTCAAGATACTTGATCCATACATCAAGTATGATCCTTTGATACCACAATCTAAGTGTAAGTGATAATTCTATACCAATTTAAATCCCAAAACTCAAGGGAGATCAACCCAAATAAAACAGAAAGTCAATAACCATAACAACACTTTCTATCCCCGAATATGATTCATTATCAACTCTTAGATTATAATCTAGCCCTGGCTTAATAATTATATTCGATAATATCTCATAAAATAAAGTCAACCCAAAATTCTAAAAAGTCAACGGCCTAAGCGTCCGAAATTCCACTCGAAACCACGATATTTCAACTCAAGAATAACTAATTTAGAACTAAAGTCGATTGGAAGCGATAAAAATCAAATTAAAGAAAGTCAACTAAAAAGTCACTTCGGGCGTCTCCCAAAATATTCAACAAGATCGAAACTTTTTACCTTGAAGCAGCGGGGCGATGAGGAAACTCTCGGTGAGGTCAAAGCTTGCGAAAGCGGAGGAGAAATCGAAGAAAAGAAAATCCAAAGGGAGGAGGTGATTCACGTCGAGAGGAAGAGGGACTTGGTTCCTTGTTTCCATTTTGGGTTTGGGCGAAGGCGATTAATGGGCTTAAATGGGTTGGCTCATTTAAGTTGTGTGGCTCCGATCGTTTAATTCAATCGATACTTCTCGTTTTAACTTATCTCGACAATCAACTTCCAAACATTAACATTTATATACTCAAATTATATTACCACCCAAATAATATCATTTCCATTCGATTAAAACTTTAAAATTCTAAAATTCCGAAATATACTACCAACCGACCGATTCGCTGTATTTTCGACTATTCAACTTCGAAATTTTTTTCCTCGAAATACTCCACCGAGCAACTAGTATACTATTTCAATAATATTAGTACGGAACGGGTTATTACAATCTACCACACCTTAGCAATACGTAACTGG